>JAVJIF010025630.1:0-51459 GCA_038442645.1 Agave tequilana | reverse complement strand
GTTCCATTTGAGTCCAAATCAATCATCTCTCAAAATCACACTTCATTGTTGGACAAGAATGTTGAAGAAAATGACTCAATAATTATTTTTGAAAAATTAGAAATTAGACAGGAATAATTTTTAAATAAGACCATTCACTCAATCATTCTTTTACTGGGCCGTATTAGAGAGGTCATTGGTGGGTTTCTGCAAGATCCACGATTTCTTGACTGGGTAGCAATACTTGGCCCAATCAGATCACCACTGGAACCACTACAATGAGGTAATTTTTCTTCCCTTCTCATTTGTTTCATTTATATACACATTCACGATGCATTGAGGATAATGCATGAGATAAGTGTGGGGGAGGGTTTATTAACGTAGGTTGTTTTAAATTTTCTTTCTTTTACACTTCTTTTTAGGAAATTTTTAAATTTTGTATAGAAACTCTTTTCTTTTCTTTTTACAAAACTTTTTGAAATAAGAAAATAATTTTTATTTATTTTTAAGAAAATTAAGATTATCTTAAGAATTAGGAAGACCTAAAATTATGAATTTTTAAACCAGGTCAAATAATAGATCTTGTTTAAATTTAAGATAAGAAAGTAAGATTGAAAAGATAATTTGATCTTGAATTTTTTGCCTTAGATTTATGCACTTCACACTTACACAATTTTTTGGGATTGAAATAAAAACTGAAAATACCATAAAAATTATATATTAAAAAATAATGATAAAATCACTTATTGAAGTTGGGTAATTTTGCCTCAGGAAGAATCATTATTCATGCATAAAATGGTGGACAAAAATAAAATAATCTTCTTTAGTTTTTGTGGCCTTGTTTACTCAAGTCCTTAAGTCCGAGGGATATTTTCTCATTTGGCGCCCTAAAACTATCTAGTTTGGGAGTCACTGGCTAAAGGCTCATTACCGGGTAAGTTAGAAAGCCTAAGACAACTAAGGGAAGAAAAAAGAAAAAAAGAAAAAATATTAAACAAATAGGCATGAAAGTTAGAGTCGATATCCCAAAAATCTTCACTGTTCACAAAGTGCATATTTTTCTAAGAGTTTTATGAAAGATCAAAGAATCGATTCAACTTTAAATTCTTACATTTAATTTATAACAAGATTTTACATTTCGACTAAGTTTAAGGAAGAATCATTTTTAGTTAACATATGACCTTGGATCACTTTAATTTTCGTAAAAATATTTTCAACACTTTTCTCCATTTAAAAGTGTGTTTTCAAAATACTAACATTTGATTTCTTTCTTTATGGATTTTGTAGGTGTAATTCGCTGAAAACCCTCAGAAGACAAAACTCTTCCTCTAGGGAAAACCTAGAGGTTTAATGGCTTGTTGCACATGCTCAGTGTAATCACGTCACCTGCGAAAGTGGTGTAATAATTTTCTTAGTTTTTTTTGTTTGGCTCGGGACGAGCAAAAGATAAGCGTGAGAGTGTGATTAGTCTCTAAAACTGCATATTTCATATCACATCTTCACATTTATTCTTAATTTTTTTTGTTTTGCTCGGGACGAGCAAAAGATAAGTATGGGCGTGTGATTAGTCTCTAAAACTGTATATTTCATATCACATCTTCACATTTATTTGATATTAAATTATGCTAATAATACCTCTCTTGTGTGTTTCTAGGTTCATGATATGAAATGAAAAAGAAGACCCAAAATCACCATTTAATTGGTGATTAAATGCCAATAAAGATAGTCATTGACCTTGGAGAGTGGTTTCATCAAAACCAGGGGCTCAAAATTAGAAATCAGGATATGCAGCTGACAAGGGGACAAGCGGGCAGTGCGCAGCAGGCGGCGCGCACAGAGCTGCCCTGGTACAGCCGCGAAAATGCGTCCTGGGCCGTGTTTTCATGACTCTAGTGTGGAGCCACGCGCCAAGATTTGACGCACGGCTCCGAACCTGTATCTTGGTGCCCAGTTTTGCCTATAAATACCCTGAGATTTCTAGAGCATGAGAGAGAGGAGTTTCTGAAGTATTTTTAGGTTAGTCTTAGGGTTTTTCCTTGTTGTAGTTTAAAGTAGTTTAGTTTAGTTCTTCTTCTTCCTCCTCCTTTGTATTTTTCATTTCTTATAAATCTTGTAATAGGAGAGAGAGTGATACATGGTTGGAAAGTAAGAGTGCTTGTAATAGAAGGTGACAAGTTATGAAAGGTTCTCTCTTTACTTCTCTTTGTTTTCTTCTCTAACTCATTTTACATGTTTAGCTAATTTTCTCTTATTGCAACTAACTACTAACCACTAACTTGCTAACTTTTTACTTGATAATCCATATGAATATAATAGTCTCTACTTGGCCTTGCTCTTGCAAGAGCCATTGATGACTCATGATGATGGCTTCTAATACTCTAATATTCTAACTCTCTAACAAGCTAGCATTACTTAATTCCATGCTTACTCATGTTTAATTTTAATGGTTTAAGTGTAGCTTGCACTTATTATGTTGAGTTTGGATGTGAAAGTTATCACATGGGTCATGCTTTAAAACGCTTTTGAACCAAGAACTAGTAATGGCTAAGGATATATGTGAGGCAACTATCACTAAGAGGATAGCATGATTAGTGGAGCCATTAATAGTTAGTAGCCATGGGTTTCTTTCTCTTTTTACTTTGTTTTAGATATAAAACAAAGTCACAAATACCATTCTTCTATGTTTCTCACTTCTTTGTTTTCACCGTACTTCTCTTTTCATTCTTTGTTTTCTTTTCTTTTGATTGTTTAAAACTTTGAAGAACACTTAACATACACGTGAACATACCGTGTAAGATTCTATCGCCTCCCGTCCTTATGGATTCGACTCGTTTTAGCCTCTATGCTATAATGGAAGTATCGACGAAGCCAAAGCATACACACTTTAAATATTAATTTCAAAACATACATTTTTTGTGCGTGATTTTACCCCGATCAGCAAGCCCAACAACAAATCGAGCTTGAAGCACGTTGATAAGTTGTACTAGCGTTCTTTAAGCCAAAGGTGATCACCTCGCATATCTGAAAAGAGTGTTCGATATCATGCAGGCTCCTCAGTTGAAGATGAACCAACCAAGTCCTTCCTGGGGGTAGCCAATGGCAAATTTCTTAGATTTGTTGTTATATCCAAAGAAATTCACCTGGATCCAGAGAAAGTCTGCATCATCCAAAAGATACAACCTCCGAGAAATCTCAAAGAACTCAGAGGCTTATAGAGATGACTGGCTTATATTCGAAGATTTATATCGAATCTTTCAGGACGCTGCCAACCCTTCACCAAACAATGAAGAAGAGAGCCTCATTCATTTGGAATATTGCTTGCCAAGAAGCATTCGAAGAGATCAAAGAGTATCTCACACACCCACAGTTCTGGTAGCTCCAATTTCAGGAAAATCTTTCCTGTATATGTTCAAGCTATAGATCATTTCTTGGGAGCTTTATTAGCTCAAAATAATGACCAAAATCATGAACATGTAATTTATTATTTGAGTAGAACAATGATAGGGGCGAAGCACTGTTACAACCCTATCGAGAAGGAATTCTTGATCTTAGTCTTCGCCATCCAAAAGATGCGACACTACCTTATGAGGCAACATATTCACGTCATTTTTAGAATTAATCCCTTGAGATTACTCATGATGAGACCATCTTCGCTGAATTGCAGATTAGCGAAATATGTCATATTGCTCTCACAATACAAGATGCAATTTATGCCACAAAAAGTGATCAAAGATCAAGCTGTGGCAGATTTCCTGGCTGATCATGTTGGCCCAGAGGCCTTCCACTCTAGTTTTGATGATGATTAACTCATGTAGTTATGTTTACTAATTATCTTATGATGTTTAGTTTCAGATCATTAATCAAGATATTAGTTGGTGATTGCTTCAACAAAGGAGTTTTGAAGCCTTTCACATGGTGATTCCAGAGCCCGAGCATCAAGATCATACATTGCACTCGTTGGAGTCTAACTCAGTGGATCATGGAGTTTTGGATCGAGTCGACTTGAAGAAGGAGTTCATCAAGAAGACTTAGGTATCCTACTTTAGTTTGTGTTTTAGATCCATGTGTAAAGATTAGATAGTGTGATATGCTCAAGCTCACAACACACACGTTTTATGTTTTTAAATATTGGTTTTTGGTTTAACCGATATTGGTTTTCATGAATAGTTAAAGATCAAAACAAGTTTACATGTGTTTATGTATATTAGATATGTTCTATATACATGCATGCTTCATATCTTAAATAAACTTAGTTTGACATACCTATTCATGGTTTTAGAGTTTTGGTATTTTAAACAAAACATATTTTTGGAAATAAAAGGCAAAAACATGATAATTAATCCAACACAAATAGTTTTTGTATTTAAATGAGTTTTAGGAAAAATTAGATTTCCTATTGAAAAATTCAAGTTTGGTAAAATACAGTTTTTGGATTTTTGATAAAATTTATAAGACACAAAAATAGTCCAAAATGTTTGAATTTTGTGTTGAAATTTTTCACGCAAGTTTATATTTCAATGTAGAATGATAAAACTATTTTTGTGGTTTTTTAAGAAATTTATGGGAATTTTTAGAATATTTTTTAACAAGTTTTTCTGACCCAGAACCTTGCCTGCCAGGCTCTGGCGGTCGACCGACCGGTCGACCAGACCCAGAGTCCGTCGACCGGGTTGGTCGACCGACGTGCACAGACCTGTGCACGTTGGCCAGGTTCCTGGGCCGGTCGACCGGGCGGTCGACCGGCCAGAGAGCGTTGCTCTCTGTTTTTTGACGGTCGACCGACCGGTCGACCGAGGGCTTCCAACGGTCATAATTATGACCGTTGGCGGTCGACCGGGCGGTCGACCGCCAGCCGCCAGGACTGACAAACAGTCCCAACGGCTAGTTTTTGATGGAGGGCTATTTAAGCCCCATTTCTTTGGGATTTTGGCTAAGATTTTCAAGGAGAAAAATTTACATCTTTTCAGTGTTTTCAAGCCAAAAGTTTTGAGTGCAAAATTTCTAAATCTCTATTTTTTTTAAAGTGTTTTGTTTATTTCAAAGAAATTAGGTTTTTGGGAATTAGTTTGATCTAAAATTTCTATATCTATTTTTGTGTTTTCCCAAGAGAATTTCTTTGATCAAAACACTTATTTTTTCACACTTGAGCTATATCTCCTATCCTATTCTATTAGGATCTTTTATTTGTGGGAAAGAGATTGTTTGTGGTTGAAAGATACCACCAAGTTGTAAACCCTTTTTCTTTGTGGATATCCCTCTTCGGTAGAGGTGGATTGTGCTTGTATCCCTCTTCGGTAGAGGTGGATTTGGTGGAGTTCGGTACTCCGGTCTTCGGTAGACCATTTGTATTGCCTCGGTGGAGGTTGTATTGGTTGAAAGAGGAGTTCGGTACTCCTAGTGGATTGGAAATCCTTCTCGGTGAAGGCGGGGACGTAGAGCTCGGTGCTCGAACCTCGAAACACATCTTTTTGTTTGTGTTTGATCGATTGACTCTTAACTCTCTCTCTCTCTTTACTTTTGTGCATTGCATCATTCATATTGCCATATCATTTATATGCTTGTGTTGTGCCTTGCATTGATTCATAATTACCTATATCTATATGCTTGGTTGTGTTTGCTTGTGTGCCTCACTTGTGCTTAACTATGAGAGCTTCATATAGCGCCTCAACTCTTATTCAGAGGAATCAAGAGGAGTTAGTCCAGAGCCCTTCACGGGGAATTCGGCTACACTCGTTGGTTGCACTAAGTGTTGTTGCAAATTAGTTTTGTAATTCCGCATTTAGTTCATAGATTAGCCTTATCAACTATTCACCCCCCTCTAGGTGATTTCAATTGGTATCAGAGCCTACGCTCCTGATATTTGGTTTAACCATCTAGGAGTGAGATCTTGGTTTGCTAATCTACATTTGCATTTTTATTTGCACACATTTTGTTTGCACTCATGGATAGCCCTCCTATGTTTGATATTTCTAGACTTGATATTTGGAAGGCCAAGATGAGTTATCATTTGAAAATCCTAGGACATAAAGTTTATCAAGCCACTACTAAAGAATCCTACCCCAATGATAGCAAGCATAAAAAGGCCAATGCACTAGCCCTTAAGCACTTAGAGCATCACTTGATAAAGAACATTTACATGTGTTTGCTCACTATGATTCGGCTTTTGCAGTTTGGAGCATTTTGACTTCTCCCGAGCTATCAAAGATTATCGATAAAATGAGGAGATCTAAAAGAGACAAGTCTGACGAACATTGCTTCATGGTCCAAGGGAATGACTCCCTTGAGGTACAATCGGACACTCTACTTGATGCTTGTTCTAGTTCATATTGCAATGAAGTTTAGAGACACAAGCTATGAATGATGAACTTGCTAAAAATTGTGAAAATTTGATTTCTAAATACAAACTATTGAAAAAGGAGAATCTTATTTTAAAAGAAGAAAATAATGAATTGTGTTCAAAAATTGATTTGGTTTTACAAGAGAAAGAGGAGATTTCTAATGAGAAGGATTCATTGAAATCTAAGCTTGAACTTGCCCTAAAAGAAAATGAAGTTTTAAAATCTAAAAATGATTGTGAAATAATTTTGAAGAAAAATGAAAACTTGTCTTCAAAAATTAATTTTGTTTTAAAAAAATGATTCTTTGAAAAATAAAATAATTTCTATTTTAAATGATTCAGATGTTTGTTTAAAGAAAAATGAATCTTTGCAAATAATATAGATTCACATGTTTGCCATGCCAAGGTAGCTTCACCACCTAGCTCACCTTTTGCATGCCACACCTCTTCTTTAATTGAAAATGATATATCCATGCTAAAAAAGAATATTGATTGTTTGGGCTCCACTATGAGCCAATGTGTTTTGAACTATACACGTTTGGAATCTTTGTTTTGAAAGAAACAAGTTCCTATTATGCATGCTCACCATACACGGCATACACATGCTCCTCACGATCACACCCATCACATGTATGCTCATGTGTGCACTTGTACACATTGTGGACGTAAGGATCACCTTGCTAAATTTTGTTATGATAGAATACATGTTTCTAATTTAGCAAATAAATTTGTTTGGGTTAGAAAAGGTACTAACCCCCATGGACCCAAAAGAGTGTGGGTACCAAAGACCACCCCTATTGTATTTGATGTAGGTATGGGCTCTCGCATGACGTGAGAGTTATGGTGCCTTGAGGTGGATGCTTTCCGAGCTTCATGAGGACTATTTGGATGCATCACTTTCAAGGGAAGTTTGGTGGGAAAATCACCTTGGTTTGGAGAACTAGAGAGGTGCCTTCATCAGTTTTGATATCGATCTCTAACTCCTGTTTATATTACATGCTTTTCATGTTCATCAATTTATAGCATGTCTTGTTTATTGTTCATTACGCCTATGCCATGATCATTAGATTAGTGAGATATACATGATTAGTTATTTTGAGACACCCATGTTTAATATGGACTTATATCATTGTGTTCTCACTTTGTTTTAAACTAATATGTATGTCCTAAATCTAATGCATGTGTATAAACATAATGATCATATGGATGTTTATGATTTTTGTTTTGATGCTTTATGTTAAATACCATGATTATTAGACCATTGACATACATGTATAGCTTTTGAGATCACCCATGTTCATATGGATCATTCTTTGTGTTCTCACATATGTTTAGCTAATATGTATATCATAACTCTAATAGCATGTGGATTTACATAATGATCATTTTTATGATTATCATGTTGATTTATGTCTTGTTTTATGCTTCATGATTTGAATATATGTTTAAATGTTAGTTTTCATTAAAACTAGGATATATACTTGTACATATAGTGGGCCACAAATAGATCATTATATGTTTGTGCTTAAACGCTCATTTGTACCCATTAGATGTGCTAGTATAGTCTAGTTTTGATGATTCATACATTTTAAACTTGTATTCCCCATTTTGGACATGTTTTATGATCATGTGTTTTCATTTCATGTATATGTTTATTTTGCCAAACCTTAAGATATACATATATACCCCTTGAGTCATTTGTTTTTCATGCAAATCTTTATTATGAACTCAATTGTGTTTAGGGATATGTATGTATACTTCTTGTTTTGTCAAAACATACATATACCTTGAAGTATATATTTTTTAAATTTTAGTTTTGATGATTTTCATGTTTTCCATGTTTAGCTTCATGTATATGTCCATCTTGTCCAAACTATTGATTATGCATATACATCCTTTGAGCCACGTGCATTCATGCATATACATTTGTGGACTCGTTATATTTTGGATATGTATGTATACCTTAGTTTGTACTTGACATACATATGTCTTGAAGAAATCGAGTTTTGATGATTTTCATGTATTGAGGAATTTAGAGTTTGAATGTCTATTTTCATGATTATATGTTTTCACATATACCTTGTACACTCACCTACTTATTGTTTTCTCATGACCTTGTTTTCATGAGCATGATATGGGCTTTATGGACTTTGAGTGTTTAGTACCATGTGATTTACATGTGTTTCATGAAATATATTTTTGTTTTATTCCTTACTTGAAGGATTTCGTACTAGTTTACAAGTTTTTCCATTTAACTAGTTCGTATTCTTCGTTTTGGTAGAGTTTTTCAAACATACAATATTTTCAAACCCATTTTTGAAAACCCCTACCTTCCACGGGCGGTTGGATGGGAGTCCATGCCTTGTATACTTTATAGTGAAAATCATTTTAAACTTGAGCATGAAATGGGTGATAGATGATATGAAGTATACACTTGATATTATTGTTGTTTCAATTGGTATCATTGGATCTTTTCAATTGGTATCAATATTGACATTTTTGTATACTCATAAATTATTTTTGTGTATGTATGCTTTCATTTGGTATCATCTATTTTGATTGGTACTCATTTTTCATACACCTATACATGTTTTATTTGTGCCTACTATATCCCTATATTGTTGAGTACAAATATTGAATATGCTAAGCTTAATTTTTTTTTAAATGGCTATTATGTTTCAATTGACTAGTTTTCAATTGGTATTCAATACAAGCTTATGCACCGTTTTATTTGGTATTTCATAAAGGGGAGAAAATTCGTATTTTTATCTTTCAATTGGTATTTTGTTTACCGTTGATTTCTACTACCACACTTTATATTGAAAATTGATTTTATTTTGGTATCATATGTTCTAAATGACAAATATTCACAATTGGTATCAAGATTTTGTTTACTTTCAATTGGTATCTATTGATCTATTTCTTTCAATTGGTATCCATGAAGATTTATATTGGTGTTTTGAAATTTGATTTACTAAGTTATCTCAAAATTTGTTTTATTGAGAAAATTCAAAATTGTGTTTTAATAAGAAATGTTAAAATGTTTTTATATGATTGTATATATGCAAGGGGAGCTTAACATCTCTTCTACATATAGATTCATGTTGAGTGTATCTTATATTGAGGAGCTTGACAACTCTTCTTTATGCGATACATGTGTGTAGGGGGAGCTTCATATCTCTTCTTATGCATTACATATTTTGTGTTATGTGAATTAAGGCTTGTCATCTTTTCTTCATGTAATGCATATATGTAGGGAAGTTAACTTAGCGTCTTCCTCTTCATGAATGTATATCATATATTTGATTTGAGTTTACCCATTTATTGATTCTTTATTTCGGATAAAAAGGGGGAGAGCATTGTTTTGTTTTTACTTTAACCCCTTTGTTGATGATTGACAAAAAGAGGGAGAAGTATTTGGTATATATGCATGTTTTCAGGATTTATGTTTATGCATATATGTTTTGTTTTGCAAATAGGAGAAAAGAATTTATGAGTTTTATATTTGATTGGCATGTTTATCTCCTTATATTTGCATACATGTTTATTTATGCATGTGCTTCATTGCCATATCTTATTACTTATTTCCTATGCATGAGTTAAGGGGGAGCTTCTTTGAAGTTTAACTTTAATCTATGCATATATAACTCCATGAGTTTTGTCATCATCAAAAAGGGGGAGATTGTTGGCCCAGAGGCCTTCCACTCTAGTTTTGATGATGATTAACTCATGTAGTTATGTTTACTAATTATCTTGTGATGTTTAGTTTCATATCATTAATCAAGATATTAGTTGGTGATTGCTTCAACAAGGGAGTTTTGAAGCCTTTCACATGGTGATTCCAGAGCCCGAGCATCAAGATCATACATTGCACTCGTTGGAGTCTAGCTCGATGGATCACGGAGTTTTGGATCGAGTCGACTTGAAGACGAAGTTCATCAAGAAGACTTAGGTATCCTATTTTAGTTTGTGTTTTAGATCCATGTGTAAAGATTAGATAGTGTGATATGCTCAAGCTCACAACACACGTTTTATGTTTTCGAATATTGGTTTTTGGTTTAACCGATATTGGTTTTCATGAATAGTTAAAGATCAAAACAAGTTTACATGTGTTTATGTATATTAGATATGTTCTATATACATGCATGCTTCATATCTTAAATAAACTTAGTTTGACATACCTATTCATGGGTTTTAGAGTTTTGGTATTTTAAACAAAACATATTTTTTGAAATAAAAGACAAAAACATGATACTTAATCCAACACAAATAGTTTTTGTATTTAAATGAGTTTTAGGAAAAATCAGATTTTCTATTGAAAAATTCAAGTTTGGTAAAATACAGTTTTTGGATTTTGATAAAATTTATAAGACACAAAAATAGTCCAAAATATTTGAATTTTGTGTTGAAATTTTTCACACAAGTTTATATTTCAATGTAGAATGATAAAACTATTTTTGTGGTTTTTTAAGAAATTTATGGGAATTTTTAGAATATTTTTTAACAAGTTTTTCTGACCCAGAACCTTGCTTGCCAGGCTCTGGCGGTCGACTGACCGGTCGACCGGACCCAGAGTCGGTCAACCGGGTCGGTGACCGACGTGCACAGACCTGTGCAGGTTGGCCAGGTTCCTGTGGCGGTCGACCGGGCGGTCGACCAGCCAGAGAGCTTTGCTCTCTGTTTTTTGACGGTCGACCGACCGGTCGACCGCGGGCTTCCAACAGTCATAAATATGACCGTTGGCAGTCGACCGGGCGGTCGACCGCTAGCCGCCAGGACTGACAAACAGTCCCAACGGCTAGTTTTTGATGGAGGGCTATTTAAGCCCCATTTCTTTGGGATTTTGGCTAAGATTTTTAAGGAGAAAAATTTACATCTTTTCAGTGTTTTCAAGCCAAAAGTTTTGAGTGCAAATTTCTAAATCTCTATTTGTTTTAAAGTGTTTTGTTTATTTCAAAGAAATTAGGTTTTTGGGAATTAGTTTGATCTAAAATTTCTATATCTATTTTGGTGTTTTCCCAAGAGAATTTCTTTAATCAAAACACTTGTTTTTTCACACTTGAGCTATATCTCCCATCCTATTCTATTAGGATCTTTTATTTGTGGGAAAAGAGATTGTTTGTGGTTGAAAGATACCACCAAGTTGTAAACCCTTTTTCTTTGTGGATATCTCTCTTCGGTAGAGGTAGATTGTGCTTGTATCCCTCTTCGGTAGAGGTGGATTTGGTGGAGTTCGGTACTCCGGTCTTCGGTAGACCATTTGTATTGCCTCGGTGGAGGTTGTATTGGTTGAGAGAGGAGTTCGGTACTCCTAGTGGATTGGAAATCCTTCTCGGTGAAGGCGGGGACGTAGAGCTCGGTGCTCGAACCTCGAAACACATCTTATTGTTTGCGTTTGATCGATTAACTCTTAACTCTCTCTCTCTCTTTACCTTTGTGCATTGCATCATTCATATTGCCATATCATTTATATGCTTGTGTTGTGCCATGCATTGATTCATAATTGCCTATATCTATATGCTTGGTTGTGTGCGCTTGTGTGCCTCACTTGTGCTTAACCACAAGAGCTTCATATAGCGCCTCAACTCTTATTCAGAGGAATCAAGAGGAGTTAGTCCAGAGCCCTTCACGGGAAATTCGGCTACACTTGTTGGTTGTACTAAGTGTTGTTGCAAATTAGCTTTGTAATTCCGTATTTAGTTCATAGATTAGCCTTATCACCTATTCACCCCCCCTCTAGGTGATTTCAGATCATCCAGTTTTGGAAAGTTCAAAACCTTATGACCATCTCCCAGGCGAGAATACAAAAGGTTCGTGACACATCTTTGCGGAAGATTCATAACACATCTTTGATACAAATGTGAAAATAATGAAAAAGTTCTGCAAAGATGTGTCACGAACCTTCTTCAATGAGTTTAGCTTGATAAGCCATCAGATAAACTCATTCAATCCTCCATGAGAGTTGATCGATCACCACATCTTGATATGAATGTGTTTACAATAAAAAAATTCTGCAAAGATGCATCACGAACCTTCTTCAATAAGTTTAGCATGATAAGCCATCAGATAAATTTATTCGATTCTCTATGAGAGTCGATCGATCAACACATCTTGATATGAATGTCACGAATCTTCTTCAATGAGTTTGACTTGATAAGCCATCAGATAAACTCATTCGATCCTTCATGAAAGTCGATTGATTACCACATCTTGATATTAATGTAGATACAATGGAAAGGTTCTGCAAAGATGCATCTCGAACCTTCTTCAATGTGTTTGGCTCGATAAGTCATCAGATAAACTCATTCAATTCTCTATGAGAGTCAACCGAACACCACATCTTGATATGAATGTGGATACAATGGAAAGATTCTGCAAAGATGCGTCACGAACCTTCTTTAATGAGTTTGGTTTGATAAGTCATCAGATAAATTCATTCAAGTCCACCATCTGAGTGTTCGGATGCCTTATCGTTGGGTCAAGCTTTGATCAATTGAGTAGGAGATAAAAGGCATGCCACCATTACATATGAAAAATTCAGGCTAGATAAGCCATCCTTCTGGATCAAAAGGAATGATTAGAAAGAGAGTGCCTAAAACTGTTGATTAGGCATACTTGACTTCAAAACATGGCCCATTCTTCTAAATTGAAGATGGGTATATGTCTATATACTAGAAAGAGTGGCAAGGCTAAAAACTTGACATTTTGCCTTTGTCTTTTCTTTTATATTTACATCATGCATCAAAATGTCTCCAATATTCGGTCGGCCCAGCGTCGATCGATCGTGATGTGATCCATTAAATGAGGAAGCTTTTCTTTGGTGCTCTCCCGAATATTTTAGATCTCAAATCCTAATCCATCTGATTGATCAGGGTGGAGCTTCGATTAGAGGTGTAGTATTAACATGATCTTAAGAAGAGTGATAAAGCAAAAATTAAAGTTTCTAATGTTGCTTTTCCTTCGATATTAACATCCTGCATCACAATATCAGCAATATTCGGTCAGCTCGAGTTGATCGACCATGATGTTATCCATTAAATGAGGAAGCTTTTCTTTGGCGCTCTCCCAAACAACTTAGATCCAAAACTCAATCCATTTGATTGATTATGGTGGAGCTTCGATCAGAGGTGTGAAAGATCACCTAGAGGGGGGGTGAATAGGTGATTATGCTAATCTAGTCAACTCAATGCGGAATTAAAAACTAATTTGCAATTTCAACAAGAGATGCACACAACCAAGCCAAGCATATAAGTATGTATGAGCAATATGAATAGATGCAAGGCACAAAGTAAAGAGAGAGAGAGAGAGTAAGAGTCAATGAACAAGCGCAAACACCAAGATATGTTTCGAGGTTCGAGCACCCAGCTCTACATCCCCGCCTTCACCCAGAAGGATTTTAAGTCCACTAGCTTGTCCACAAAGGACTCCCACAAAGGGAACCTCCACCGAGGATTTGGGGCAATCACAATACAAGGAGTACCCAACTCCTCTCCTTACAAACACAACCTCCTCCTTGAGGCACAACTCCAATCCAACAAACAATCACCTCACAACCGAGGGATTAGCACAAAGCCAAGCAAGGATCACCTCACAACTTGAGGGATACAAACCACTTGCACAAACAACCTCCTCAACCCAAGAGGGAAAAGCACAAAGCAAAATATAGAGGGTTTACAACTTGGTGGTTCAACAACAACCACAAACAATCTCTTTTCCCACACACAAAGATCCTATAGAAAAGATAGTAGATTTTTGCTCAAGTGTGGAGAAAACCAAGGGATTTGAAACCAGCAACTCAGAGAAAATCTTTGGGAAAAAATAGAAATGAAGATAGTGAAGTTCAAACAAAAACTTTTCCCAAATCCCTTTTCTTTGGTTTTTTAAACCCTAATAAAAACACCAAAAAGATTGTTCAATTTGAATTCAAAAACCTCTTTTAATTGTTGTGAAAACACCAGAGAGTAAGGAAAAATTCGCACAAAAAATCTTAGAGAAAAACTCTTGCAAATGGGGTATTTATAGGCAAATCTGGAAACTAACCGTTGGCAGCAGATTTTGCCAAAATAACCCTGCCGGTCGACCGGTCTGGTCGACCGCCCAACGGTCAATTTTTTCCCGTTGGCAGCTACCGGTCGACCGCCCCGGTCGACCCAAACAAACAGAGAGCTCTGCTCTCAGTCCGGTCGACCGGTCCGGTCGACCGTCCCAGTGTCTCCAAACGTGCACAGATCTGTGCACGTCGGTCGACCGGCCCGGTCGACCGACTTCATCCTAGTCGACTTGGTCAGTTGACTTAGTCGACTGGTGAAGCCCAGAACAGAAAACTGGGTTAAAAACGTATTTAAAAATTCTTTTATCATTTCTAAAATCACCAAAAATAGTTTTATCATTTTGCATTGATATATAAACATGTGGTAAAAAGTTTAGCACAAATATCAATCAATATGAACTATTTTTGTGTCTTATCATTTTTACCAAAAACCAAAAACTGTATTTTCTAAAACTTGAATTTTGAATAGAAAATACGTTTTGTCCAAAACTCTTCCAAATACAAAAACATGATATTTAAACACTTTGAAGCATGATGCATATGGATAGAAATCCAATATACATGAAACAAATATATATCATAGTTTTTGTCATTAATTCCAAAATATGTTTTGTCAACAATACCAAAACATATAACACATGAATAAGGGAGTCAAAACTAAGTTTGTCTAGGAAATTAAAGCATGCATGTATATAGAACAACCATATATACATTAAACCATGTAAACTTGTTTTGATCTATCTATTCATGAAAACCAAGATCAGTTAAACCTAAAACCGAAAAACCAAAAACCAATATTCAAAACATGAAACGTGTGTGTTGTGAACTTGAGCATTATCATACTATTCTAATCTTTACAAATTTGGATCTAAACACAAAACTAAACTATGATACCGATGTCTTCTTGTAGAGCGCAATCTCCAAGCCGACTCGATCCAAAACTCCTTGATCCACCGAGCAAGTGCTATAAGTGATCTTTGACGCTCGGGCTCTTGAATCAACTTGTGAAAGATGTGTGAAAGCTTTTACAACTAATAACTTGATTAATGATCTGAAACTAAAATCACAAGATTATTAGTACACATAACTACATGAGTTAATCATCATCAAAACTAGGGCGGAAAGCCTTTGGGCCAACAATCTCCCCCTTTTTGATGATGACAAAACTCATGGAGTTATATATGCATGGATTAAAGTTAAGCTTCAAAGAAGCTCCCCCTTAACTCATGCATAACCAAATAAACATAATGAATGTGCAATGAAGGCTCTTAAACATGAAACATGAAACATGCATATCTATGCATAAACAATAAAGGGTTCTAGATACCAATGAAATGTTCAAAAACAAAACATGCTCTAGATACCAATTCCAATGAAATGTTTAAAACAAAACATGCTCTAGATACCAATTACACTCTAGAGATACCAATTACAAAACATCCAATTACAAAACATGCATTAGATACCAATTAAAATTAAACTAAATTAAACTTAATATATGCAAAACAAAAACATGCATATATAAACCCAAATTCTTCTCCCCCTTTTTATCAATCATCAACAAAGGGGTAAAAACCAAAACAAAACAAAATCTTCTCTCTTTTTAATACAAAGAGTCAATTTTTAATAAGGGGTAAAAGCAAAGCCAAATCAATTAAAAAATCAATAAATATTTCTCCCCCTTTTGTTCGTAACAATGAATCAATAAAAAATAAGATTTTTCTTTTTGTCTAAAACAAAAACAAAGCCAAATAAGGGTGACAATCAATTAAGGTACCAATTGAAAATATGTCAAAGAATAGCATCTTGATACCAATAGAAAGGAAACAAACAAAAAAATATTGATACCAATTTTAAGCAAAAACATATGAAAATCTTGATACCAATTAGAACATAATGAATTTTGAATGTCTAAACACAAATGTTTTGATACCAATTGTAAATCATTTTCATTTAAAACATATGATACCAATTTAAAATTTTCAATCATAAAGTAAGGGAGTGGGAAACAAATACCAATTGAAAAATCACCAATGGAAAGACAAAATCAAATTTTCTCCCCCTTTATGAAATACCAACTAAAATGATGCATGGGCTTGATACCAATTTAAAAGTAATCAATTGAAACAAAATTGAAGCTCAAGCACTAGCATAAACAAGTTTTTGTGCTTAAAGATATAGGGATATAATAAGCACAAATAAAACATATATATGTATGAAAAATAGATACCAATAGAAATTGATATTCTTGGAATGAAAGCGTACATACATACAAAGTATACAAGAAATGTCAAGATTGATACCAATTGAAAGAATTCAATGATACCAATTGAAATAACAATAAAATCAAATGTATACTTCATATTACTATACCTCCCAATCATGGTTCAAGTTTTAAATGATTTTCAATATAAGGCATACATGAACATGATCTCCCATCCATCCTCCCATAGAAGGTAGGGTTTTCAAAAATAGATTTGAAAATGTAGTATGTTTGAAAATCTCTACCAAAGTGAAGAATACGAACTAGTTATAGGAAAAACTTTTAGAATTAGTACGAAATCCTTCAAGCAAGGAATAAAACAAAATTGTTTTTCATGAAACACATGTAAATTACATGATCACTAAACACTCAAAGTCCATAAAGCTCATATCAAATTCTCATGAAAACAAATCATGAGTAAACTAATAAAGTGAGTGAACAAGTGTTATGTGACACATACAATCATGAAGATATTCAATTAGGCTCATATGAAATTCCTTGAAAACATGAAATTCATCTAAGATGTGAAATCACCAATTAAAATCATCTTAAAAACAAGAGATTCATTATAAATGTGAAATCACTTAGTAAACATGAAATTCATCCAAACGATTTAAACTTCAAGGCATATGTATGTCATGTACAAACTAAAGTATACATACATATCCTAAACATAATGAGTCCACAAAAGTATATGCATGAAGGCACGTGGCTCAAGGATGTATATGTATAAATGATAGTTTGGACAAGGTGGACATATACATGAAGTTAAACAAATGAACACGAAATCAAGAAAAACTAAATTTTCACCAAAACTAATATAATTTCAAGGTATATGTATGAATTGTCAACACAATAAGTATACATACATATCCCTAAACACAATTGAGTCCATATATATAGATTTGCATGAAAAGCAAATGACTCAAAGGGTATACATGTATATCTTAAGGTTTGGCAAAATAAACATATACATGAAATGAAAACTCATACACATAAAACAAATCCAAAAATAGGAATACAAGTTTAAATGCATGAATCATCAAAACTAGGCTATACTAACACATTAATGGGTACAAATTAGCATCCAAGCACAAACATATATAAAGATTTATTTGTGTCCCACTACATGTGCAAGTATAAATTCTAGTCTTAATGAAAACTAACATCTAAACAAGTAATCAAATCATTAAGCATAAAACGGGAATCATAACTCAACATGATAAACATAATAATCAAAACATGAATTATTAAAACAAAAAGTCATAGTCAACCATATGATTTGCATGACAAAGACATGTGCATTAAACCTATGATAAACATGATAACTAAAACATAAAGAGAACACAAAATATGGGTTCATACTAAACATGGGTGTCTCAACAACTAATCATGTAAAGCATAAGTTTAATAAACATGGCGAATATCATACTAATCATGAAACAATAAAACAAAACGAAAATCATAAACATTATAAACATCCAAATGGTCATAATGCATATGTATGTGCATTAGAACTAGGGCATACATGTTTGTTTAAATAAGGTGAGAACACTAAATATAGATCCATATAAGACATGGGTGCTCAAGTAACTAAACATGTATAACACTATTCTAATGAGCATGGCATAAGCATAATGAACAATAAACCATGGCATGCTATAAGTAGATGAACATGAAAAGCATGCAAATAAAAATGGGAGTTAGAGAATGATACCAAAACCGATGAAGGTGCATCTCTAATTCTCCAAACCACGGTGGTCCTCCCACCAAATCTCCTTAAGAGTGAAGCATCCAAATGGTTCTCTTTAGGCATGGAACGCATCCACTCCAAGGCACCAACACTCTCACGTTTTGCGAGAGCACCCACCTGCATCAAAAAGTATAGAGGTGGTCTTTGGTACCCATTTCTTTGTGGGTCCACGGGGGTTAGTATCCTTTCTAACCCAAACAAGATTAGTTGCTAAATTTCCATGATAAACACGATCATAACAAAATCTAGCAAGGTGACCTTTTCGGCCACAATGTGTACATGTGTACACATGAGCATAAGTGTAATGGTGGTGACCGTGGGAAGCATGTGTATGCCGTGTAGACTGTGCATGCAAAGATGAACCTTGTTTCTTGCGAACCAAGGTTTCCAAACGTGAATGATTTAATGTGCATTGGCTCAAAGTAGAGCCCAAACATTCAACACTTTTCTTCAAAACATTTATATCTTTTTCAATAGTGGAAGATAAAGTGGAGCATGCAATAGGTGTGCTAGAAGAAGAAGAAGCTATACTAGCATGGCACACATGAGAATCAATTTCAATTTTCAAAGATTCATTTTTCTTCAAAACCAAATCCATTCTTTTGTAATTGAATCAATTTTATTTTTCAAAACAAGGTTATCTTTTAAAACAAAATCCAATTTAGAAGATAAAACCTCATTGTGCTTCACAACATCATCACAATCATTTTTGTTTTTCAAAATCTCAATCTCATCAAGGGCAAGGTCTAGTTGAGATCTTAGTGAGTCACGTTCACTAGTGATCTCTTCCGTTTCTTGCAAAACCAATTCAAAATTAGAACACAAATCCTTTAATTCATTTTTCAAAACAATGTTGTCCTCTTTCAAAAGATTGTGTTTTTCCAATAAATTTTCAAGCTTTTGAGCAAGTTCCAAATTTAAAGTTTGAACTTCAAAACAACCATGGCAATAGGAACTAGAGCTATCATCTAATTGAGTGTCCGATTGTACCTCAAGGGAGTTTTTCCCTTGGATCATGAAGCAATGCTCTTCGGACTTTTCTCTCTTAAATCTCCTCATCTTGTTGATAATCTTTGGAAGCTCGGGAGACATCAATAAGCTCCAAACTGCAAAAGCCGAGTCATAATGATTAAACACCGGTAAAAGATGTTCACTAAGAGATGCTCTAAGTGTTCTAAGTGCTAATGCATTTGCCTTCTTATCCTTGCTACTATTGGGGAATGATTCCATAGTGGAGGCTTGATAAACTAGGTGTCCTAGTCTTTTCAAATGGCTACTCATATTTGCCTTCCAAACATCAAGTCTAATATGGTCAAACATAGGAGGGCTATCCATGAGTGCAAACTAAATGAGTGCAAATGCAAATGAAGATTAGCAAACCAAGATCTCACTCCTAGGTGGTTAAACCTAAATATCAGGAGCACTAGCTCTGATACCAATTGAAAGATCACCTAGAGGGGGGGTGAATAGGTGATTATGCTAATCTAATCAACTCAATGCGGAATTAAAAACTAATTTGCAATTTCAACAAGAGATGCACACAACCAAGCCAAGCATATAAGTATGTATGAGCAATATGAATAGATGCAAGGCACAAAGTAAAGAGAGAGAGAGAGTAAGAGTCAATGAACAAGCGCAAACACCAAGATATGTTTCGAGGTTCGAGCACCTAGCTCTACATCCCCGCCTTCACACAGAAGGATTTTAAGTCCACTAGCTTGTCCACAAAGGACTCCCACAAAGGGAACCTCCACCGAGGATTTGGGGCAATCACAATACAAGGAGTACCCAACTCCTCTCCTTACAAACACAACCTCCTCCTTGAGGCACAACTCCAATCCAACAAACAATCACCTCACAACCCGAGGGATTAGCACAAAGCCTAGCAAGGATCACCTCACAACTTGAGGGATACAAACCACTTGCACAAACAACCTCCTCAACCCAAGAGGGAAAAGCACAAAGCAAAGTATAGAGGGTTTACAACTTGGTGGTTCAACAACAACCACAAACAATCTCTTTTCCCACACACAAAGATCCTATAGAAAAGATAGTAGATTTTTGCTCAAGTGTGGAGAAAACCAAGGGATTTGAAACCAGCAACTCAAAGAAAATCTTTGGGAAAAAATAGAAATGAAGATAGTGAAGTTCAAACAAAAACTTTTCCCAAAATCCCTTTTCTTTGGTTTTTCAAACCCTAATAAAAACACCAAAAAGATTGTTCAATTTGAATTCAAAAACCTCTTTTAATTGCTGTGAAAACACCAGAGAGTAAGGAAAAATTCGCACAAAAAATCTTAGAGAAAAACTCTTGCAAATGGGGTATTTATAGGCAAATCTGGAAACTAGCCGTTGGCAGCAGATTTTGCCAAAATAACCCTGTCGGTAGACCGGTCCGGTCGACCGCCCAACGGTCAATTTTTGCCCGTTGGCAGCTACCGGTCGACCGCCCCGGTCGACCCAAACAAACAGAGAGCTCTGCTCTCAGTCGGTCGACCGGTCCGGTCGACCGTCCCAGTGTCTCCAAACGTGCACAGATCTGTGCACGTCGGTCGACCGGCCCGATCGACCGACTTCATCCTAGTCGACTTGGTCAGTTGACTTAGTCGACTGGTGAAGCCCAGAACAGAAAACTGGGTTAAAAACGTATTTAAAAATACTTTTATCATTTCTAAAAATCACCAAAAATAGTTTTATCATTTTGCATTGATATATAAACATGTGGTAAAAAGTTTAGCTCATATATTAATTAATATGAACTATTTTTGTGTCTTATCATTTTTACCAAAAACCAAAAACTGTATTTTCTAAAACTTGGATTTTGAATAGAAAATACGTTTTGTCCAAAACTCTTCCAAATACAAAAACATGATATTTAAACACTTTGAAGCATGATGCATATGGATAGAAATCCAATATACATGAAACAAATATATATCATAGTTTTTGTCATTAATTCCAAAATATGTTTTGTCAACAATACCAAAACATATAACACATGAATAAGGGAGTCAAAACTAAGTTTGTCTAGGAAATTAAAGCATGCATGTATATAGAACAAACCATATATACATTAAACCATGTAAACTTGTTTTGATCTATCTATTCATGAAAACCAAGATCAGTTAAACCTAAAACCGAAAAACTAAAAACCAATATTCAAAACATGAAACGTGTGTGTTGTGAACTTGAGCATTATCATACTATTCTAATCTTTACAAATTTGGATCTAAACACAAAACTAAACTATGGTACCGATGTCTTCTTGTAGAGCGCAATCTCCAAGCCGACTCGATCCAAAACTCCTTGATCCACCGAGCAAGTGCTATAAGTGATCTTTGACGCTCGGGCTCTTGAATCAACTTGTGAAAGATGTGTGAAAGCTTTTACCAACTAATAACTTGATTAATGATCTGAAACTAAAATTACAAGATTATTAGTACACATAACTACATGAGTTAATCATCATCAAAACTAGGGTGGAAGCCTTTGGGCCAACAAGGTGTAGTGTTAACCTGACCTTGGGAGGAGCGATAAAGCTAAAACTGAAGTTTCTAACTTTGTTTTCCCATCGATATTAACATCATGCATCACAATGTCAGCAATATTTAGTCGGCTTGGCATCGATTGTGTTGGCCCAAGGTTACAATCACTCGGTTTTAGAATTTTGATGAAAACAAAACATATATAGTTATTTGAACTAATCAAGTTTAAATGTTTAAGATTATTTCAAGGTTCTAAGGATTCAAGAAGTTTCTTCCCCTAAAGGAAGGTGGTGTTGACTCAAGGTGACTCAAATACGGGATCAAGAATTCAAATAACTCAACGATGCAAATAGAAAAGCCCGATTGAAGATCTTTTAGTCACCTAGACCCTTGTAAGAAGTTACATACACTAAAATACACTTTTCAAAAATACAAGTTTTGGGTAGTATTGGTTTTGTTGCATGTTTGATATTAATACATATTTCATAATTTTTCAAATTTTTATATCAAGTTTAGAACATGTATTTTATCTCCTATACTATGCTACATAACCCTCAAACCAATTCAAAATATTTTAAAAATATTTTAAAGTTCAAAAATCTATTTTAAATCTATTTCAGGCCATAACGGTCGACCGACCGATCGACCGTAGCTGTTTCGGGCCAAAACAGTCGACCGGGGCATTTTGGCCGTGGGCGTGCACGTTTGTTGGTTAACCGGGTTGGTCGACTGTCAACCCCTGCGGCCGACCAATCGGTCGACCGACTGCATGGGCTTTACTCTCTGTTTGTGCCGATCGACCGGCCCGGTCAACCGGCAGTTCAAAATTTTCTTTTTAAAATGACCTGCGGTCGACCGGGCGGTCGACCGGAGCCGTTGGTCGACCGGCCGATCGACCGGCAGTCGTCCAGGTTAGCATAACGGATACATTTTGAATTTGTTTTGATTTTAATAAGTTCCAACGGTCATTTTATGTTTCCAAGAGGTCAAACTCACCTCAAATTACCTGACTTCACTCTTGAATGTTGTTCATCCCTTGCCTAAAAATAGAGGGCATGGGTTTTGGTTTTTGTACAGGAAAAATATTTAAGTTTCAAGTATTTTCAAGAGAGAAGTGTTTCATTGCTTTTCATTTCTAAGTTCTTCTTTTTCAAAAGCTTTTCAGTTAGTTTTTTTAAGTCTTTAAAATCTCTTCAACTGATTTTCTTCTCTCACTTAGCTTCATGAGCCTAAAATTTAGTTTCACTCTATAAGAAGTTGTAAGAGAGTATTTGTGATCTTCCTATATCACAAAGTGACTTGTATTCCATTGAGTTATGGTTCCTCTTGTGTGGAGGATAGTATTGTTGGAGTTGGGTACTCCGGTCTTGAGTAGACCAAGTTGTAATCCCTTGGGTGTAAGGTTCCTGTGTGGAAGTTTCCATAGTGGATTTAGTGGAATTCTTCATAGTGGTGAAGGCAGGGACGCAGAGCACTGACTCGAACCTCAAAATAAATTCTCTTGTGTTTGCGATTGATTTCTTCTTACTCTTTGTTGCTTTATATTCTTATAATTGTGATATTATTTGTCTTGTTTTTCAATATTGCATTCATTTCATCTTCTTGCATTTTCAGTTCATACTCATATCAATAAGGAAGCAATTAAGCACCTCAACATCTAGAGTAATCAAAGAGGAGAAGTTTTAGAGCCCTTCATAAGGAATTCGGCTTCAATTTCTTGTTTTGAGTGACCGCTTGCA
The DNA here is from genome assembly GCA_038442645.1 of Agave tequilana. Lineage (NCBI taxonomy): Eukaryota > Viridiplantae > Streptophyta > Magnoliopsida > Asparagales > Asparagaceae > Agave > Agave tequilana. Next base: position 27,853 of record JAVJIF010025630.1, on the reverse strand, counting down.
TCATACATCTTAACTAGTTTGTAAAAGTGCATTTGATTAGCATAAACAGCTATTCACCCCTCTAGGTATTTTTCAATTTGTATCAGAGTTTTGGTCTCTAGTTTCTTGGCTTAACAACCTTAGAGAGATCCTTAGTTGCTAATCATCTTTTTCATATTTCATCCTCATACACATTAGTAAAGATGGCCGAAGGTATTAAGACCCCACCCAAGTTTGATGGCCTTAACTTTCCCATATGAAAGGTTAAGATGACCATGTTTTTGCAATCCTTAGGAAGCCGGGTTGTAAAAGCGGTGACTAAACCCTTTATTGCACCCCTTGGCGATGAGGACACTTGGTCAGATATTGCTACGAAATAGTTTGACGCAAATGCTAGGGCACATTATGCCTTGCTTCAAACTCTTAATGATGATGACATTGCTAGAGTCATACATTACAAATCCGCATATGAGATTTGAACTCACCTTTTAGTCACTCATGAAGGAACATCACAAATAAAGATGACTAAAATTGATCTCTTACGTTCTCAATATGAAAACTTTACCATGCAAGAAAATGACACCATTGATGACATGGTAACAAAATTTACAAAAATAACTAACGGTCTTTCTTCTTTAGGTGACGGCATTGACAACGATCAAAAGGTGAGGAAGATCATTCGTGCACTCCCACCCTCAGGGGAAGTCAAAGCTACAACCTTGAAGGAGCTTAACGACAAGGAGAAAATGGAGCTCATTGGTCTTATAGGCAACCTTAAGACCCATGAGATGGAAAGAAAGGCTAGAGAAGAGATGACTCCTCTAAAGAAGAAAGCAATCGCTTTCAAAAGCTTTTCCACCTTCTCCGACGAAAATGATGAAGAAGAGGATGATGAAGATCTCTCCCTTCTTATGAAGAATGTTAGGAGAATGTACAACAAAGCAAATTTCAAAATATAAGAAGATGACAAGAAAAGGAAGAAAAGATAATCATTTGTTTCAATTGCCGGAAGCCAGGGCACATCATTGCGGAATGTCCAGAAAATAAGAGCAAACCCTCCACCTCAAGAAGCCCTACAAGAAGAAGGCTTTAAAGGCTACATGGGATTCGGAGAGTGAATCCGATGAAGAAGCTGATACGGCTCACATGTGTTTCATGGCAAATGATAATACAAATAAGGTTACCCCCGAATCATCTATTGACAATTGTGAATTATCCATGGATGAATTAGGAGAAGTTTTTGAAGAATTATCTCATAATTATGATTTCTTAAAAAGAAATATTTAAAAATGAAAAAGGAAAATGAATCTCTCAACCACAAAATTTTCATGCTCATAAAAGAAAAGGATGATTTGTTTTTAACTCTCACATCTACTCAAAAGGATTTTGATGCTTATAAGATTTCATGTAAGCCTAAATTTTCACAAATAGACAAAGATGAGATTTTTATCTTAAAGAATAAAATTAACTCTTTAGGAGAAGTTTTAAAGAAATGTGAGTTTGACAAATCTCGATTGGAGGCTATGTTTCCTAAGAAATATATCCCAAAGAAACAAACTCATGCTACACACACTCATACTCAGAAGTAACAATATTTGCACTCACATCATGCTAACACACAACACAAACCAAACATGTTCATACTCCACACACTCATCATGCATTCATGTATGATAAAATTTATGCATGCACTTATTGTGGCCGAAAGGGTCACTCGGCTAAATTTTGTTTTGATAAAATAAATGCCTCAAATAATCATGTTTAGGTTCGTAATGCTAACATTAAAGGACCCAAGAAAATTTGGGTACCAAAGTCAACAAATATGTTACATGATGTAGGTACACTCCAAAGCTTAAAGACGTAGGGAGCGGTGGTATCTTGATAGTGATTGCTCAAGGCACATGACATGGGATATCAACAACTTTGCAACCCTATCAAGATACCATGAAGGTGGCACCGTTACCTTCGGAGATGACTCCAAAGGAAAGATTGTTGGTATAGATAACATTAAACTTGGTTCATCTCCTATGATTTAGAATGTTCTTTTAGTTGATGGCCTCAAGCATAATCTCTTGAGTGTTAGTCAACTTTGTGATAAAGGTTTTAATGTGATTTTTGATGGTTTAGTTTGTAATGTATTTGATAGACAAACTAATGCATGTATACTTTTCGGATTTCATGAAAATAATGTATACATGATTGATATGTCTAATATACAATGCAATGCGACATATTTGAATGCCTTCAATGGTTATGGTATAAGAGATTAGGCCATATTTCTTTTAACCATCTATCTAGAATAAATAATAAGGAAGCGGTAAAAGGTATTCCTTGTTTAAAATTTAAAAAGGACCGTATTTACTATGCTGCCAACTTGGGAAACAAACCAAGTACTCTTTCAAATCCATCAAGGATATCATGACATCACGACCCTTGGGGTTAATTCTTATGGATTTGTTTGGTCCTACTAAAACCAAATGTATAAGTGAGAATCATTTTGCTTTTGTATTGGTTGATGATTTTTCTTGTTTTACTTGAGTTTTCTTTTTAGAACATAAAAAATCAAGCCTTTTTACATTTTCAAATGTTTAGGAAAAGAGTTGAAAAGGAAAAAGATTCTTCAATTTTACGTATAAGGAGTGACAGGGGTGGTGAATTCATTAATCATTCCTTCATTACCTATTGCGAAGAACATGGAATTAAATATGAAGTATCTTGTCCTAGAACTCCACAACAAAATGGAGTAGTTGAGAGGAAAAAATTGAACACTACTAGAAATGCCTAGGACTATGATAAATGAATACGGTCCCTCAATACTTATATGTTAAGGCCATAAACACATCTTGTTACATATCAAATAGGTTTTCCTTTGCAAAAACACTTCTAAACTTCTTTTGAAATTTACTATTCAAGAAAATCAAATGTTTCTTATTTTAAATTTTTGGCTGTAAATGTTTTGTTTTAAATACAAAAGATAATTTAGGTAAGTTTGATGAAAATCTTATGCAGCTATTTTTGTTGGTTACTCTAACACTAGTAAAGCCTATAGAATCTTCAATAAATCTACTATGACTATTAAAGAATCTATACATGTAAAGTTTGAGAAATCTAATATTTTTATTGAGAATGTTTTAGAAATAGGTTCCTTAGGTGAAGAGATAGAGAGGATAACCTTGAAGGACTCACCTATATAAGAAGACAAGCCAAAGATTGATGTGCAAAGTGAAGTTTAAGAAATTAAAGTAGAGCCAACACAACTACTTCCAAAGGATTGGAGATTCACTCCACATTACCCCAAGGATCTCTTTATCGGTGATATATCAAAGGGGGTAACTACTCGTTCTAAGCTCCATGATCTTTGTAGCCATTATGCTTTTATTTCTCATTTTGAACCAAAGAACATCCTTGAAGCCGAGGGCGACTCATATTGGTTTCTTGCCATGCAAGAGAGCTCACTCAATTTGAGCGCAATATAGTTTGGCATCTTGTCCTTAAATCCCATGATAGACCAACAATTAGCACTAAATGAATTTTTAGAAACAAGTTGGATGAGTCGGACAATGTTATTAGGAATAAAGTTAGGTTAGTGGCCCAAGATTACACCCAAATCGAAGGTATCGATTTTGAGGAAACCTTTGCACCCGTAGCACGACTTGAAGCCATACGGATAACACTTGCTTTTGCTTCCTATAAAGATTTCAAACTTTTTCAAATGGATGTCAAAAGCGTATTTTAAATGATTTTATTGAAGAGGAAGTGTATGTTAAACAACCCCATGGGTTTGTTGATCCTACACATCCGGATTTTATTTTCAAACTAGACAGCTTTATATGGCTTAAAACAAGCTCCTAGAGCTTGGTATGAAAGACTTTTATCATTTCTTATTTCTAATAGTTTTGCTAAAGGAACAATAGATACCACTTTATTTACTAAACATGTTGATAATGATATTCTTATTGTTAAAATATATGTTGATGATATCATATTTGGATCTACTAATGAAAAACTTAGCAAAGATTTTGAATCATGTATGAAGGATGAATTTGAGATGTCTATGATGGGCAAACTTAACTACTTCCTTGGCTCCAAGTCAAGCAAAGGAGTGATGGGATTTTCATAAATCAAGCCAAGTACACGAAGGAACTTATCAAGTAATTTGGACTTGAAGGGGCTAAGACAAGCAAAACTCTCATGGCTACCACAATAAAACTTGATAAGGATGAACAAGATATAAATGTAGACATTCAACTCTATCGTAGCATGATTGGTAGTTTATTATATTTAACGGCTAGTAGGCCGGATATTATGTTTAGTGTTTGTCTATATGCTAGATTTCAATCATGTCCTAAAGAATCTCATTTAATTGCAATAAAACGCATTATTAGATATCTTAAGGGCACCATTGAAATGGGTTTGTGGTATCCGAAGACTGGATAATTTTTCATGACGAGTTTTTTGGATGCAGACTACGCGGGTTGTAGAGTGGATAGGAAGAGTACTAGTGGAACCTATCAGTTTTTAGGAAATTTCCTTATTTCATGGTCTTCCAAGAAGCAAAATTCTGTAGCCCTCCACCGAGGCAGGGTATGTTGCTGCCGGGGTTTGTTGTGCACAAATCCTTTGAATGAAACATACTCTCCTTGACTATGATTTGCAACATGATCATATTAAGATATTTTGTGATAATACTAGTACTATTCGTATGACTAAAATGCAAATCAACATAGTAAGACAAAGCACATTGACATTCGATCTCACTTTCTTAGAGATCATTATGAGAAAGGTGATATTGAAATTGATTATGTTTTCACTGATTTTTAACTTGCGGATATTTTTACTAAACTACTTGATTATAATAGATTTTCATTCATTTGTGTTGAATTAAATGTTTGTATTATGGATTCATGAGTTTTTACAAATCTTTTCAAATTTTATTTATCCTAAGAAATTTTTTTTTACCCTTTTTGATGCATGACAAAAAGGGCGAGAAATATTTTGAGTTATTCTTTACAAATATTTTGAGTTATTCTTTACCATGCACACTTTTGTTATAACTTGTAAAGTTCATTCTTTTGTAAAGTTCATAATTTTTCCATTTTGTGTAATTAATAGATAGCATAATTTGAAGGGGCGCTTTTCAAACTCTTTCACATTTTTTAAATAACTCATATATTTTGTCATCATCAAAAGGGGGGAGATTGTTGGCCCAAGGTTACAATCACCTGGTTTTAGAGTTTTGATGATAACAAAACATATATAGTTATTGTACTAATCAAGTTTAAGTGTTTAAGATTATTTCAGGGTTCCAAGGATTCAAGAAGTTTTTTCCCCTAAATGAAGGTGGTGTTGACTCAGATGACTCAAATACGGGATCAAGAATTCAAGTAATTCTACGATGCAAATGAAAAAGCCCGATTGAAGTTCTTGTAATCAACTAGACCCTTATAAGATTTTAGTATGTTAAAAAGCAAGGATATGATAGAAGTGCTCAAGAAGTTACACACATAAAAATACACTTTTAAAAATACAAGTTTTGGGTAGTATCGGTTTTGTTGCTGTTTGATATTAGTACATGTTTCATAATTTTTCAAATTTTTACATCAAGTTTAAAACATGTATTATCTCCTATACTATGCTACATAACCCTCAAACCAATTTAAAATATTTTAAAAATATTTTAAAGTTTAAAAATCTGTTTTAAATCTATTTCAGGCCATAACAGTCGACCAGCCAGTCGACCATAGCTGTTTCAGGCCAAAACGGTCGACCGATCGGTCGACATGGCCTTTTGGCTGTGGGCGTGCACGTCTGTCGGTCGACCGGGTCGGTCGACCGTCAACCCCTGCGGTCGACCGACTGCATGGGCCTTACTCTTTGTTTGTACCGGTCGACTAGCCCGGTCGACCGGCAATTCAAAATTTTCTTTTTAAAATGACATGCAGTCGACTGGGCGGTCGACCAGAGCCAACGGTTATATTTTAAGTGACGTGCCAGTCGACCGGCCGGTCGTCCAGGTTGGCATAACAGATACATTTCGAATTTGTTTTTATTTTAATAAGTTCCAATGGTCATTTTATGTTTCTAAGAGGTCAAACTCACCCCAAATCACCTGACTTCACTCTTGAATGTTGTTCATCCCTTGCCTACAAATAAAGGGCATGGGTTTTGGTTTTCGTACAAGAAAAATATCGAAGTTTCAAGTATTTTCAAGAGAGAAGTGTTTCATTGCTTTCCATTTCTAAGTTCTTTTTTAAAAGCTTTTCAGTTGGTTTTTTTTAATTCTTTAAAATCTCTTCAACTAATTTTCTTCTCTCACTTAGCTTCTTGAGCCTAAAATCATATTTCACTCTATAAGAAGTTATAAGAAAGTGTTTGTGGTCTTCCTAGATCACCAAGTGACTTGTGTTCCATTGAGTTGTGGTTCCTTTTCTGTGGAGGATAGTATTATTGAAGTTGGGTACTCTGGTCTTAAGTAGACCAAATTGTAATCCCTTGGATGTAAAGTTCCTGTGTGAAAGTTCTCTTAGTGGATTTAGTGAAAATCCTTCATAGTGGTGAAGGCGGGGACGTAGAGTAGTGGCTCGAACCTCGAAATAAATTCTCTTGTGTTTGCGATTGATTTCTTCTTGCTCTTTGTTGCTTTACATTCTTATACTTGTGATACTATTTGTCTTTTTTTTCAATATTGCATTCATTTTATCTTCTTGCACTTTCGGTCTATACTCATATCAATAAGGAAGCAATTAAGCATCTCAACTCATCAACTAGAGGAATCAAAGAGGAGAAGTTCTAGAGCTCTTCACCAGGAATTCGACTTCAATTTCTTGTTTTGAGTGACCACTTGCATCATACATCTTAAGTAGTTTGTAAAAGTGGATTTGATTAGCATAATCACCTATTCACCCCCCTCTAGGTGTTTTTCAGATTGATCATGATGTGATCTATTGAATGAAAAGCTCTTCTTTGGTGTTCTTTCAAATATCTTGGATCTCAAACCCTAATCCATTTGATTGATCAGTGTGAAGTTTCGATCAGAGGTGTAGTATTAACCTGATCATGAGAAGAGTGACAAAACTAAATTTAAAGTTTCTAACTTTGTTTCTTCAATATTGATATCATGCATCATAATGTCACCAATGTTTGGTCGGCTCGGCATTGGTCGACCCTGATGTGATTCGTTAAATAAGGATGCTCTACTTTGGCGCTTTCCCAAATATCTTGGATCCCAAACCCTAATCCATCTGATTGATTAGGGTGAAGCTTCGATCAGAAGTGTAGTATTAACTTGATCATGAGATGAGTCCCTTTAAAGATAGTATTTTTTTTAAGAATCTGTCATTGATCGGCATCATGAGCGTATCGCCGTTCGGAGTTATGAGGCGGTATGCTCCATTTGAGTAGACTGACTCTACTATAAATGGTCCTTCCCATTTGGGTTAGAATTTTCTTTTTGTCTTATGTGTTATAACCATGGATCTTCTGACAGCTAAGACAAGATCGTTTTTCTTGAAAAGTCATTCTCTGACTTTCATATTGAAAGCTCTAAAAATTCGAGCTTGATAGAGCTCGATTTACTATTGGACATGCAAATGTTTGTCGTCTAAAACTTTCAACTCTTAGAGGTGCAATCAATGTTTCTCTTCGCTCATCATCACGGTTGTCAAGGCAACTCGTAGAGATGGGATGTGGATCTCTAATGGAAATACAGCTTCACATCTGTACACTAAGAAAAATGGCGTAGCCTTTGTCGGGGTTCTCGCCGATATGGGATAAGCCCAGAGGCATTCACCTAATTTGTCGTTCCAATTACATTGACTTTTTGAGACAAACTTCTTGAGAAGCTTTCCAATATTCTTATTAAAAGCTTCTGTAAGACCGTTGGCAGCTGGATAGTATGTCGTTGATGACACACTTTGGATTCTGAATTTATTAAAGAACCTCTGGAATACTTGACTGACGAATTGGGGTCCATTATCACGGATAATTCATTGGGGTACACCAAAGCGGTAGAGTACATGATGCTTGATAAACTTGACCACGCATGATGTCTTTACTTCCTTCAGGGGAACAACTTCTACCCATTTAGAAAAATAATCAGTTATGTCCAAGATGAAGCGAAGTTTTTTGGATGTTGGAGGGCCGATGGGTCTGATAATATCTATTCCCCACATCTCAAATGGCCACGAAGAGGACGTTGGATGAAGATGTCCTGGTGTTTGATCTTAGGTCCGGGTTGGAAAGCTCCGCACATACCTCTATGAGCTTCCCTGAGTGTCTTGTGCCTCTTTATATGAAAAGCAATGGAGTAAGATAACATCATACAAGCCATGATACAATGTTTGCGTGATCGCATTGTAATAGAATTGAGGAGTTTTTCTTCTGATGGCAGCGGCTTCCTTGGGGTCGTCAAGCAACATGCCATATAAGATGAAGTCAATGTAAGGGAATCGCCAATTACTAGGTTCGAGACTTGTCGAATTCTCAAGAACCTCTTTAACTTGAAGGTCTCCTCTTAAAATTTTACTGTCTTCAAGGACGAATTTGCAACAGTACAAGTCACGACTGCAGCTAAGCACTCTCTCTGTGGCTCCAGCTGGAAGGGCCAATGAAGCAGCGAGAGATGCCAATGCATCTGCATGCGCATTTTGCTGACGAAGTTCATAGTTAATGTAGAAGTTTTTAAACTTCTCTGCATGTCAATGGTCGCATTGTGATAGGGAACCAAGCATTCATGTTGGACTTTATAGTCCCTGCAAACCTGATTGACGATGAGCTTTGAATCACTGTACGCTTTGAGATTTTCGACTCCTATCTCTTCAGCAAGTCGCATCCCGATTAAGAGAGCATTGTATTCTGAAATATTGTTAGAACATGGCTCAGTTAATGCAAATGCAAGAGGGGTCACGTAATTATGTGGGGTAAATAAGTACTACCCCTACACCTGCAATGATGTTTCCCTTAGGACTTGTTCTTGATGCTCCGTCGAAGAATAGTTTCCACAATTGTTCTTCTGAAGAGACGTGGATTATGTTAACTTTTGTAATCTCATCTGGGAGATCATCATAAAGTTTTGAACATCCCAAAATTGGATAACTGGCCAAGAAATCTGCCACAGCTTGACCTTTGATCGCTTTTTGTGGCATGAATTGCATTTTGTGTTATGAGAGCAATATGGCCCATTTCGCTAATCTGTAATTCAGTGAAGATGGTCTCATCATGAGTAATCTCAAGGGATTAACTCTGAAAATAATGTGAATGTGTTGCCCCACAAAGTAGTGTCGCATCTTCTGGATGGCGAAGACTAAGGCCAAGTATTCCTTCTCGATCAAGTTGCAATGGTACTCTACCCCAATCATTGTTCTACTCAAATAGTGAATTGCATGTTCATGGTTTTGATCATTATTTTGAGCTAATAAAGCTCCTAAAGAATGATCCATAGCTCAAACATATAACAAGAAAGCTTTATCTTGATATGGAGCTACCAGAATGAGTGGGTGTGTGAGATATTCTTTGATCTCTTCGAATGCTAATTGACAAGCACTGTCCCAAACAAATGAGACTCTCTTCTTCATTAATTTGATGAAGGGTTGGTAACATTCTGAAAGATTTGATATAAATCTTCAGATATATCAATCGTCCCTGTAAGCATCTGAGTTTTTTGAGATTTCTCGGAGGTTGCATCTCTTGGATGGCGCGGACTTTCTCTGGATCCAAGTGAATTTTTTTGGATGTAATAACAAATTCAAGAAATTTGCCACTGGCTACCCCCAGGAAGGACTTGGTTGGGTTTATCTTCAATTGGTGAGCCCGCATGATGTCGAACACTCTTTTCAGATCTGTAAGGTGATTACCTTTGTTGTGGCTTTTAACAGCGATATCGTCGACATAGCATTCTACGGTCTTGCGTATATACTCATGGAAGATTGCATTCATAGCGTGTTGATAAGCTGCACCAGTGTTCTTAAAGCCAAAGGGCATTACTGTGCAGCAGTATACTCCAGAGGCGTCCTAAAAGATGTATGCTTTTCATATTCAGGGTACTTCTTAATTTGATTATACTCTGAGAAGCCATCCATGAAAGACACCCTCTCAAAATCGCATGTATTTTCAATCATAACATCAGTGATCGGGAGAGAAAATTCATTTTTAGGACATTTAGATCTCAGAAGTCGATGCAGATCCAGATATTTTCATTCCTTTTAGGAACGAGAACTATATTGGCTGCCCAATCAGGATGTTTCTCTTCCCTGATGAAATCAGAGTCTATGATCTTCTTGATTTCTTATTCGATTGCTTCCATAATCTCAGGGCGAAATCATCATTGATGTTGCTTGACTGGCTTAGTGTCCAGGTTGATGTTGAGGCGATGCATAGCTATTTGGGGATCGAGCCCAGGTATGTCCTCATAATTTCAAGTGAAGACATCTTTATACTCTCGTATGAGACGTACTAAGTCTTCTTTTTCGAAAGGTGACAAGTTTTCACTTATGAAAATAGGCTTGGGGTTAGCCTTATTTTCAATATTTATCTGAGTCACTTTATCCTTAGTGAGTGGTTCGTGTTGTTCAAAGAGTACATCTTAAAGAGTATTTAAGTGGTTAATCCATGGGTCAGATTCCAATTGGATCAATTCTTCAAATTTAAAGGTATCTTCTTCGTCATCTTCAAATGACTGGTGATACTATGTTCACTAAGAGACTCTTGAAGATACCCCTAACACTGACATCTGAGTCCCATGACGATGTTGTCGATGAGTTGTCATGATAGACTTTTTCTTCAGATTCAAAATCTGACAATACTGGCGTAGATACATAACCCAGTCCTCTTCGAGTCTTGTGATAGTAGTCGGGGTCTTTGCGTTTCGGTATAAATGAACGGAGTAATGTTTGCTTTTCTTTGCTGAAATTGAGGCCCGATCCTTTGGATCATACCTTATTCTTTCCATCATATGACGTGATTTTTGTCCATAATGAAAGAATTATGGAGACACAGAATTATCCCTTGAGCTTTCACAAGCTACGGGCTCAAACTCAATTCTTTCAAATAGAATTGGCTTTTGACCCTCCCGCTTGGCTGGTACTTCAAAGTGAGCTTTGCGTGCATCTCTAATCTTTTCGTACCATAAGGGATGACTTTATTAGTGCACTCAATGATGTCAGGGCATCCATTGCTGACCAAGGGTCACTGTCTACATCAGTACTAGTGTCTGATGGTACAGATCAGAAGTAAACGCAGAAAAATAAGCCAAATCTAAATTTTCATTGATAAACCACTCTTTAACATTGGCAGTGGTATTGAAATCGAGCTTGTCAATGCTCATTATAAGGGAATTTATTTCCCAAAAACACTCTTCTTCTTCTAGCTCTATATCTGCTTCGTTGCCAGAGTCGGGTTCTTCTAGGTGCGGATTCTCATAAGTCTCAAGAGAATCTTGATAGAGGAGGGAACCGATGAAGTAATTCTTGACTCTCTTGAACGGATGCCTTCAGCAATCAGCATTCTCACTTTTTCATCTCCATTAACGTATTTCATCACTTTATGAAGAGTGGATGGGACGATGGAGTTGCGATGAATCTAAGGTCATCCCAACAGCAAGTTGTATGAGATATCAACGTCAATGACATAGCATGTAACCTCAGATCTCAGGTCCCCAATTTGACATCTGAGCTTGATTTTTCCCATTGGGCGCGTACCATTGACGTTGAAGTCATAGATGGTTGTCTGATGGCGCTTAATCGGTGGGCAGGGATCCCAAAATGTTACATGACCCTGCGGGGTATAATGCTCAACGTGGATCCCGAATCAACTGTGTGCCCTCGCATACAAAGAGTATGACCTTACTTCTACAATCAGTTTAACAGCACACTGGCAAAAATAATCGACAACTCTACTGGTTCAATAGTATACCGACAAACAAATCAGAGCTCATACAAGTGCTAAACTGAATTTTTAAGACACTCATGACGATCTTCCCTGGAGCCTTCAAGCAGGTTAACATGACACTTACGAAGTTCAGAATCCAAACAAGATCAGGCTCAGGATATCTTGAAAGATTGCCAGTCCAATTATGGGGAACCTGAAATCAAATTGAAGTCCAAAGTATTCTAAATTCCGTCCCAGTCAACCGCGGAGTGTCAAAAACGTTGGAGGGGGTTCTGTAGGCTGTAGACTGTCTAAAAATCACTAAGGACAAGTCATCAGAAAGCAGAGTCTATATTCCAGACGCGAGACTAATCATAGCCACTGGTGTAATGTCAAGACGCAGAGATTGAAGCTCGCGCCTCAGTATCATTACAGTACCAAGACGCGAGGTCGAAACCCGCTTCTCAGCTTCACTACGATGGTAAAATGCAGGGCTCGAAGCTCGCAACTAGTAAGGTTCTAAGCCGACCTCCAACAACACTATAACGCCAAAATGCAAGGCTCGAAACCCACGTTTCAACTATGAAAGATCCCTGCGTCTCAGTTGTAACTTCCCTCATTATCAGGTCAGTTACTGCCCACATAATAATGGGAGTTAACCCCATTATGGAGGATTTTTAGGGGACAATTTTACCCCTGAAACCCCTATAAATAGCTTAGTTTGCTACTGAAGAGAGTGGGAAAATTGAAATCGGTTGGAAGTTTTTGTTGAACTTTTGGTCAAGGGATTTTGCATCAGAATTTGCAGCTGAGGAATACTAAAGAGTTCAACTCTTCTAACAACTTACTGAGTATAAGTTTTTGCCTCGAGTCTTTTTGAGATTTTATTGGATAGGAGCTGTGCTACTCCGTCCATAGTCCAAAGAGAAGATTCCCAGAAGACACTGATGTTCACCCAATCAACAGAAAATAAGATCCACTTTTCACCGCAACATCAAGACCCCAACATTAAATAAAGAGAAGATATGAGCTTGAACATCTTCTCTCTCTTATAATCGAAATTATTTGAGATTGTTGTGATCTTTAATTGATTTAAGAAAATTTTACGACTCGCATTCTTAATTTTTCCCGAGCAAATATAGGCTGTCTAAAAATTATTAAGAGACAAGTCCTCAAGACGCTACTGAGGCTGGCTCGAGCAAGAAGAAGACACGATGAGAGCCTGTGGCTGAAGTTCCTTCCAAGGGAATTTCTATATTGTAGTAAATCCTGAGCCTATCCATGTAGGCTCTAAAGAAGATGAAGGCTCTGAGATTCCTCTACATCTGAGAAGCCGTCGGACCAAAGGTCCTGCAGTGATTACAACTGAGGCATTGCCAGATGAAGTCACTAAATGCAAGCAATTGGAGGCGACTCCGTGCCAATCCCAGTACCAACTAAGACTTGCTCCCTCGAGCTCTTTGCAGAGTCAGGGAAAAAATGTTGGTCCAACAGACATTCAACCAGGCTCTCCAGTTAAGATGATGTCTTCAGCGGGGGTTCCAAAGGCGAAGTCCCACTACTAGGCTTATTGGGGCTAAGCTCCCCGCTACCGGAGTTTTACCTACTCCCGTGTCATCTTCGTCTTCAAGTGGGAAGCTAGATTACTCTGGAGATGATGATGTTGACTAGGCCCTGCTCCTGATACCAGCAAATATTCCAATGCAGGTGGCTATTATGGAGACAGAACCGTCTTTTGGAGAAATCACTACTATTGAGGGTATTCTTTTCTATCCCAGTAATCATTTTTCTTTTCCAATCAAGCAGGTATTGTTTTGACCTTATTTAGTCAACATTTGCCGGGGCTACTGCTACCGCTGAAGGTGACATCTCCTCAAAAATTACTGAAATGATTGAGGAACTGACCCAGTCGGGGGGTACTGAAGTTCCTAAGATCAGTATTAAGGACACTCCAGTGAGTACATCTGGCTCATATTTGGAAGATTTTCCATCTCCCACTCCTTGAATTGGTAATATATCAAATGTCTTGATATTCGTGTCTTTTTAGCGTTATCATTAACGTTGTTACTTAAAATGATAGGAGATACTGTACTGATCTAAGCAAAAGAGTCTACCATTAGTGCCAGTACAAGAGAGCATTTTACCCAAGTCTCAGTGGATAGGGCTCCCAAGGTGAAGTCTACTCTAGAGGTTTCTACCCAAGAAGCTACTACAATTTCAACTTCTGAAGCACTTGTGGTGACCTCAGAAATGAGAAAACTGATGGTCCAACTTTTTCCTGTACTCCTAGGAAAGACGAATGCACCACCTCCACTTTATGAGAGCACCATCACCACTACTGTGAAAACAGGATCAAGAAGTGCTCTGCCGGTGCCAACACCAGTCACAGATATCATGGAAGAACTCACCCTCCAAATAATGAAGCAATTCTTTGTGATGATAAAGTATTGCATCGAGCTAGCACGTGAAATCCCTTCGAGTTTGCATTATCACTCCTTGAGACTAGATAGAAAATATCAAACAAACTGGAGGTTCTGATCGGGCGTAAGTGTATCAAGTGCTAGTCGAGCAACTACGTACATATTCAAAAGATCTGAGGAACCTAGAGAGAGTCAGTCTGGCTGCTGATACTCAACGGGTGTCAGAGAACCTCCGCGCCACCCAGGAATGAGAGCGAAAGAAGATTAAGGAGCAGATCGCTGAGTGCACCTAACATATTGATGATTCTAAGGTCAGCTATCAGAGCTTAATTGACAACATTCATCAATCTGAAGTCATTTTCAAAACTGCGAGGGATGTTATTGTAAGTGGTCGTGTGGTGATTGTTAGCGCAGGCCTTAATCCAAGATTACAAGCTGAAGATTGCAAATGAGAAGAGGAAGGTGGAGGAGCTTGAGACCACCAGGCATCGGGTGCAGAAGGAGCTAATGACCACTCTTCTGAACTGGAAGCTCTCCGGACATGACTGGCCTCAAAGAAATTTTTGTCAAAGGAGGAGTTGGGAGTCTAAGCATTGGCTAAGGTCGAGAAGGCGCGCCAAAGAGTGACTTCCTGTCCTTTTCTCAAATAAAATCTCTCGCTGAGCGAGAATGACTTCCTGTCCTTTTCTTTCTTTTGTAACATTTTATCTTATGAATAAGAGAATGTTTGTATCACTTTTAAGATTTAATATGAATAATAAAAGTGGTAATTTTGCCTTCATCTTGTCTTTATTTTATTTTTTGTGTTTGCTAATCAGACAAATGAAAGCGATTTGAATTTGATTACTAGAGGTGATGATTAACATAGCAACTCAAAGTTTGATAACTCCATTAAAGAATTTGAGAAGGTTACTATTAGAGATGTGATGTTAACTTGATAGGAATTGAATTCGTGATTTGAACGAATGTTGTGGACTTGCTATTCAATTGATGAGAATAACAAGTGGAGTTTGATCCACTAACATTTGATCCTCATCAAAGTGTGATAACTCATTGAAGATGTTTGGGAGAGCATCAAAGAAAAGCTTTCTCATTTAATGGATCACATCATGTTCGATCAACACCGAGCCGACCGAATATTGTCGACATTACGATTCTTGATGCTAATATCAAAGGAAAAATAAAGTTAGAAACTTCAGTTTTAACTTTGTCACTGTTCTCAAGATCAGGTTAACTCTACACCTCTGATCGAGGTTCCACCTGATCAATCAGATGGATTAGGATTTGGGATCTAAAATGCTTGAGAGAGCGCCAGAGAAAAGCTTTCTCAATTAATAGATCACATCACGGTCGATCGACGCTGAGCCGACCAAACATTGGAGACATTATGATGTATGATGTAAACATCAAAGAAAAAAACAAAGGCAAAATGTCAAGTTTTTAGTCTTGTCACTCTTCTCTAGTATATGACATGTATCTATCTTCAACTTAGAAGAATAAGTCATATTTTAAAGTCAAGATATCTAAACAACAGTTTTAAGCACTTCTCTTTCTGATCATTCCTCTCAGTTCAGAAGGATAGCTTATCTAGCCTGACTTTTTCATATGTAATGGTGGCATGCTTCCCTTCTCCTGCTTGATTGATCGAAGCTTGACCAAACAACAAGGCATCTCAATACATAGATGGTGAACTTGAATGAGTTTATTTGATGACTTATCAAACAAAACTCATTAAAGAAATTTCATGACATATCTTGCAGAACCTTTCCATTGTATCCACATTCATATCAAGATGTGGTGTTCAATCGACTCTCATAGAGAATCGAATGAGTTTATCTGATGATTTATCAAGCCAAACTCATTGAAAAAGGTTCGTGACGCATCTTTGTAGAACTTTTTTATTGTATTCACATTCATATCAAGATGTGGTGATCGATCGACTCTCATGGAGAATCGAATGAGTTATCTTATGACTTATCAAGTCAAACTCATTGAAGAAGGTTTGTGACATATCTTTGCAGAACCTTTCAATTGTATCCACATTCATATCAATATGTGGTGACCGATTGACTCTCATGGAGGATCGAATGAGTTTATCTGATGGCTTATCAAGCCAAACTCATTAAAAAAGATTTGTAACGCATCTTTGCAGAACCTTTCCATTGTATCCATATTCATATCAAGATATGGTGATCGATCGACTCTCATAGAGGATCGAATGAGTTTATCTGATGGCTTTATCAAGCCAAACTCATCGAAGAAGATTTGTGACGCATCTTTGCAGAACCTTTCTATTGTTTCCACATTCGTATCAAAGTGTGGTAACCATTATTTCCATATTCGCATGTACGCTGGTTGAGATATGTCGCCATAATCTGCAAACTACCCTCCGTGCTCAAATGGGAGTACTAGAATGACATACTTGGAAGCAATTTGTGCTATAAGGTGAACAAGCGGAAGAAATTGTCACCAGAATCAGGGTTGAAGAAAAAGATAGTAGAGCAAGACCCGACAAACCAACGCGGCATGTGATTTGTCACATACATTGCATTTATGTTGTCACGTTGCCACACTTGTTTGCTAATAAATGATATTAATAAGTGTCTTTTTTCTTTGCTAAATGTAGGCCCAAATGCTCAAGGAAATAAATGAGGAACAAGCCCAAAAGCCCACTTTATTCTGAATTAATTCAGAATAAATTCGAAGTGAAGAAGTCTAGGCTATATCTTGGCATATCAAGGGGTGAGAAAAATCCTCCTTGAATCGAGGAATCAAAGCCAAAAAAATCAAAAGCTGATTCAGTCAGTGGTTGAAGCAGCAACAAAAAAATCAGCAGGATATGCGAGAAGCCCTTCATACCAGGAAGCTCCCCCCTCTTGGTGTGGCCACCTGGCCACACCAGGGCCGCAGAAACGCGGCCCAAGTCGCGTTTCTGCGGCCAACTGATTTCAGTTGGGGGAGCGTTTGCTCCCCCAACGTTCCTGGGATCCTGATTCGTGGGTTTTTAGCTATAAATACCTCTTTCAGCAGAGAAAAAGGCAGCGAAGACTAGGATTAAATTTTGCTTTTATTTTCTTAGGATCTAGGTTCATTGTTAGCTAGAAAGAAAGTTGTAATCTTGCTTTTTAAGTTTTAGTCCAGCTTCAAAAACTTGTGAGAGAGAGGACTGAGAGCTTGTACTTGAAGTTTGAAGTGACATCAATACAAAAGTCGGGCCTATTTCTCTTCCACTTGCAGTACGGTATGCTTTATATTATGTCGTTGTTTTCTTCGCTTTCCATGAGTAACTAAACACTTTTTCTGGGCTAGCTATCGACTCTCTTTTGCTTTCTTCTCTTCTGCTTTTAAAAGAAAAAGTCCCGATGACTCATATGCATGCCTCCCTTAAAAGCCTTTCTTTTTGAAAGTGTTCTTGAAGGCACATGAGGATGGGTATGGATAGTTGAATTCACCATTCTTTCTTGAACTTCTTGTGGATCATTTTTAATTCATTCTTGCTTCTTCGCGTTTATGTTTTAATATCCGATTCCAACTCTTTCTTGAAGAAAAAGGACTCAAACCTTCTGCATCTTATGTGCTTTACTTAAACCTTTCTAAAGAACAAGCAACTTAAGTTTTGCAAATGATAACTTGAGGGACTTAATACTTTAAGAGAAGAATGACAATTGAGTAGGAAGATAGTAAGCCCAGATTTGATTTCATATTATAAACCAACATCACAACTCTTCAAGCTTTTTTACAAATCACCTTCTCCAAACCCTTTTCTGAAAGTTGAAATTTCTCTTTTTCATCTCTTTTCCTTACATTCTCTTTTTCCTAAAAAACGAACACAAATTCCTTGTTTTTAAAACGACTCATCGAAAAGCTTCCATCGCATCCCTCCTTGTGGACACGACCCGTTAGCCACAAGCTACACGGTACATTCTTAAACTCATTGGTTGTTTCTTTATTTTAGCAATCAGCATGCTCCAGAGTCATCTTCTTAACCAAGAAGAAGAGATATTTTGGCAACATAGGTCAAGTCACCTTCAAACTCCAATCAGTCAGAGGGGAGGAGCTCCAGGCCAAGAATGTGCCAATAAACTATACTCCTTCAAGGATGAGCATGTAGTCTCTCTATTCAAGTTACTCCAAAAGTGTAACAAACTCAAATTGTCAGAGGCCAGACATCTTGAAGAGGCAGGGAAGACAGATGATTCTAGCTAATGTTTATATCACAGGATGCTGAGACACCTTACCAAAAATTATTACATCTTCAAAGATGTTCTTCAGGCTTTAATTGACGCAGAGGTACTTGAGCTCCGTCCAGCACAGGAGAAGGTGAGTGCCAACATGACAGATACGTCATCTCTTAAATTCAGTCGGGATCTCTCGCTAGCGCCAACTGAAGTAGTCTCATCCCGAAAGGAGAACTATGAGTGATTAATATTAATCCTCATAACCAGAAGGAGAAAGGTCTTATTCTTGTTCCTACTCCTCGAGGAGGGACAATGTGGGTCCATCCTGACATTATCGAAAGCCAATAGTGGATGATTGTCACAAACAAGAAGTTCAAAGGCAAGGCTAAAGCATCCTCCAGCAATGTGGTGGGTATCTCTACCAGAAAACTGAGGAGGATTTTGTTTCCCTTACCAGTTCAGAAGAAGAGGAGTTTGTCTTTGTTGCTGACAAAGGTGCACCTCCCACATCGAATACTCGATCCGGCAAGCAGTATTTAAAATAATACAGTGAACCAATTGTAGACTCTCCGTAATTAGCTGAGAAGATAATCGAGCAGTCCATGAAACCATTCGTGAAAAAATAGAAAGAGCTTAATTATGTCAAACCTTTCCAGAAAGGCGGTGTGGACCATCAACTCCCTTCCGTTTTGATGTCATAGCTCAGCTAGCCAACTTTCCTGCTCGAATCACCCTTTATGAACTCCTGAGGTTTTTCAAGTCTACAAGGGATGCCTTAAGAGAAGCATTAGCAGATGTAGAGATTTTCTTGACCCAAATTCCTGTTATATGTGAAGAGAAAGATAAAAACCATTGCTACCACACCTCGAAGCAGTTTTCCTGCATCACCTTCACCCCGAAAGACATGCAAGTTAAAGAAAAATATGATAGACCCTTGTATTACACAAGGTATATTGATCATCTGAAGTGAGTCATATTCAGGTTGATCCGGGATTCACGTTGAGCATTATGCCCCGTAGGGTCATGCAATATTTGGGGATCCCCACCCACCGATTAAGCACCACTCAGACAACCATCTATGACTTCGACGCTAATGGTACGCGCCTGATGGAAAAAATCAAGCTCAGATATCAAATTGAGGGCCTGAAATCTGAGGTAACATGCTATGTCATTGATGCTGATACCTCGTACAACTTGCTACTGAGACGACCTTGGATTCACCGCAACTCCATCGTCCCATCCACTCTTTATCAAGTGATGAAATATATTGATGAATAGGGAAAATTGAGAATGTTGATTGTTCATCATTGTTGAAAGGCATCCGTTCAAGGGATGAAAAAAATCGAGGGAAGATCATTGTTATAGGTGTAGTATTTAACATACAATAAAATGGATGCTAGAGGTGTGATATTTAACTTAGCATCGAACGTCTCATTTCCATTGGGAAATCAAGAGAATCAGTATCATAAGTATAATATTAACTTAACAGGATTTATATTATAATATGAGTAATTTTAACTAGAGGTATGATATTAACTTGACTAAGATGTTTTGCGATTTGAGCAATTTAGTGGACTCGTCATTCTATTAAAGAGAATTGATAAGTTGAAATTTTTATCCGCTGGGAAAATTGAAAGAAGTCATTGTTAAAGTTATAATATTAACCTAACAGTGGAGTATGCCAAAGGTATAATGTTAACATACAGGCTCGATTTGTAATTAATTCACTCAGGAAACAATTATAGCTTTTTGTAGTCCTACCATTCTATGAACGGGAATTAGCAAGGGATTTTTGGAGAGGAGGGCGGGATCAGGCCCCTCAGGGATTTTAGCAAACCCTCAGCTATCAACGAATTTGGTATGCCTTTACCAGCTACCGTTTGAGTTGGGCTTGGTATGCTATTCCCCTCAGCATAATGAGTTATCGAGAATTTTTTGTTAGGCTTAAATGCCAACTATTTCCTCTATCCTCTTTAGCTATCGGAGGCGTTAGATGAGCATAGTGTGTACCTCTTGAGTTTTCACTGTGCAGATAAACTGGGGATCACAGATATGAATTCCGTGGGGTTTTGTTTGGAGATTAACCTTCATTGTGGAAAGTCAGAGTAGGGAAATTCACCCTTAACTTCCATCAACCGCCTAGTGAAGGTTGTACCTTGCTTAAGAGTTTCGCCTGTTGGAAACTCCTGCTTCATCAAGGCTGAGAGTAATTCAAGGATTTTCCTACAATGGTCGATAAGGAAAGCAACACGATTGGAGATCCTCCTGATCGCAACACCCGATTGCGCCCTGACTAAGTCCCAGTCCATATACTAGCGAAGAGACATGATCTGCAGATATGATAACAGAAACATCCGTTCTATGCTAGGAAGGAAGAAATGACGCTTTCCAATTTGAGAAAGCCATTTGTAGTTCCCGTCAAATAAAACCTCTTCATTTTCGTTAATAGCATCTCTGAAAAGGAATACCAATTTCCCGAGCAGATGACAGTTTGTAGACTCAAACCTTCCATCCGAGATGAGCTTCCACAGAGTAAAGGCAATGTCCTTGATTAAACGGGCTTGGCGCTCCTTATTCATTCTAGTAAATGCAAGGACTATGTTCCACAGACTAAAGAAGAAGTTAGGGTCAACACCACCATGTGACCGAAGTGATTCCTCTTGGTCAAGAGATTCAACGAATACCTCACTGCAAAGAGAAGAATACAAAGTTAGTATTTTGAAAACAATGAAGTTACACTAAGTATTGAAGTTCAGACGCGGGGCTAACATATGAGACCCACGTTCTATGACAAAAACGCGAGGCTCACATGAAGCCCGCATCTAGACTCCACACTTAGAAAATTTTCTAAGTCTTGAGACTCAAACACGAGTCTCATAAATGAGACCCGCATTCAAAAGTCTCAAGACGCGGGCCCTCTAGACCGGCATTCAATTCGCAGATGTGAGGGTCGCGTTGATAAAGTAAAAAATACCAAAATCATCAGACTTGCGTTATGCTCATCAACGCGAGAACCACATTCACAAATCAAACTCTAACCCACGAGATCCATGTCGACCATTCAACTTCAATAGAATTTTCAAAAAACTTCAAAAAGAAGTTAAGAGATGAAACTTTTCGTATTCTTAATAGCGAAAGCTATTCTACTTAGAAGAAATGGGGGCTTCCCGAGGAAGAGAACCGCCAATGGTGGTTGGCGCAGTGGTGACGCTCGAAGAAGCAGCAGTCTGCTTGGGCTTTGGAGCCATGTGCACGGTTGAATCTTTGAAAAAAGATTGAAAAAGCTTGAACCTTATGGGTTAAGAAAAGCCCGAGAACTTTGTTCAGACGCGGATCTGATTAGGAGATATGAATAGTCAAATGAATTGACTGTTGAAAGACCCAGGTCTTTTATAGGCTCTTCAATGGCTGAGATACGCGGTGTGTATCTCGAACTCAATCTGAGCAAGCACGCGTCCAATGTGGCACTCGCGTCCGCAATTCCAACATGATCTTCGCATTTCAATTTGAGAGTCGCGTCTCAACAACAATTGAGACTGAGATCAAGTACACTTCACAACTGCTCCTTGTGAGTGTTTTTGGTCCATGTCCAACAGCTCTTGTCTGATCAACCTCGAGCTCAGCCTGAGGAAATTCATCCATCCCTTTTAGACGGGTGTTCTTGAAGCCTTTCTTAGCTTGAAACATACCCTTGATCCGCCTGATGCAGGTGCTGTTTATATTATATTTAGAGACTGAGTCCGCTATTACATACCATGCACATAATCCAAAGCTAGAGTAGAAGTTCGGTATTTTCTGTGGTAGGTGAGTCTCGCCTCTGTTCCTCCAGCCACATTGAAGTACCATGCCCTCGTCCCTTCGTACATATTGTCGCTGAAATGAAGGCCTAAGTTTAGGTTACCTACATACAACTGATCATACCTGAATTGGCGAGCAAATCGATTAATCAATAGGGTTTGATCATGCAAACATTCCCCTGCCAGAAGATCAAATATCCGGGGCGAATATTGATCAACCATCAGAAAACCCCAGATGAGAGAGTGGTGAATCCATCAGCACCGAGTCGATCAAAAAAACGTTCCCCATACGAAGGATATTGAAGAACATGACTCAATAATTATTTTTGAAAATTGAAAATTAGATAGGGATAAACTTTTCAATAAGACCATTCAATCAATCATTCTTTTATTGGGTCATGTTAGAAAGGTCATTGGTGAGTTCCTGTACGATCTACGATATCTTGATTAGGTAGCAACGCGTGGCCCAGTCAGACCACCACCAGAGCCACTACCATGAGGTAATCTTCCTTCCCTCTTCATTTATTTCATGTCTATATACATTCACGATGCATTAGGGACAATGCATGAGATAAGTGTGGGGAGGGTTTACTAACATAGTTAGTTTTACATTTTCTTTCTTTTACACTTCTTTTTAAATAAATAAAATATATTTAAAAACTCTTTTTTTTTCTTTTTACAAAACTTTTTGAATTAAGAGAAATAGTTTTGATCCATTTTTAGAAAATTAAGATTATCTTAGGAATTAGGAAGACCTAAAATTATGAAATTTTAAACCAAGTCAAAATAATAGATTTTATTTAAATTTTAGGATAAGAAAGTAAGATTAAAAAAATAATTTGATCTTGAATTTTTTGCCTTAGATTTATGCACGTCACACTTACACAATTTTTGAGATTGAAACAAAGACTGAAAATGCCACAAAATATATTTAAAAAAAATTTTGACGATAATAAAAATCACTTATTGAAGTTGGGTAATTATGCCTCAGAAAGTATGATTATTCACACCTAAATGGTGGACAAAAATAAAATAATCCCTTTAGTTTTGTGGCCTTGTTTACTCGAGTCCTTAAGTCTAAGGGATGTTTTCTCATCTGGTGCCCTAAGATCATCTGGTTTGGGAGTCACCGGCTAAAGGCTCACAACCCGGATAAATAAGAAAGCTTAAGAGAACTAAAAGAAGAAAAAAGAAATATATATATATTAAATAAATGACATGAAAGTTAGAGTCGATTTCCTAAAAACCTTCACAGTTCACAAAGTGCATATTTTTTCTAAAAGTTTTATGAAAGATCAAAGAGTCAATTCAATTTTAAGTTCTTACATTTAATTTGTAACAAGAATTTACATTTTGACTTAGTTAAAAAAGAATAATTTTTAGTTAATCTATGACCTTGGATCACTTATATTTTCGCAAAAATACTTCATCATTTTTCTCTATTTCAAAATACGTTTTCAAAATACTAATGTTTGATTTCTTTCTTTATGGATTTTGTGGGTGTAATCCGCTGAAAACCCTCAGGAGACAAAACTCCTCCTCTAGGGGAAACCTAGATGTTTAACGGCTTGTTTCACATGTTCAGTACAATCGCGTCACCTGCAAAGTGGTATAATAATTTTCTTAGTTTTTTGTTTTGCTCGGGACGAGCAAAAAGATAAGTGTGGGGGTGTGATTAGTCTCTAATTTTACATAATTTTTATCACATCCGTATATTTATTTGGTATAAAATTCTGCTAATAAAAATTTGCTTGCTTGATTCTAGGTCCATGGTGTGCAATGAGAAGAAGACCCTAAATCACCATTTAATTGGTGATTAAAAAACCTACATGAATAGCCATTGACCTAGAAGAGCTAATTCGTCAAAACCGGGGGCCAATTTCTAGAAACTGGGACCAGAACCTGACAGGGGACAGACGGGACGGCGCGCGGCTCGAAGCGCCGCGTGCGCGGCCCTAGAAGGCCGCTGAAACGCCGCTTGGGCCACGTTTTGTGGCCGTACGGCCGCGGCGCGTGCCTGGCTTTGGGCCAGGGGTTGTCCCCCTGGCCCCCTTCCCTGGTGCCTATAAATACCCCTTGGGTTCCAGAGCAAGAGATATACAGAGTTTAGGGTAGTTTTCATTCCATGTTGTAGTTTAGGATAGTTTAGTTTAAGTTAGTTCTTCTTCCTCCCTTGTATTTTCTATTTTGTAGATTTTGTAATAGGGAGAGAGAGTAGTACATATTGGGAAGCAAGAGTGCTTGTAATAGAAGGTGACAATCTATGAAAGGTGCTCTCTTACCTTATCTTTGTTTTCTTCTCTCTAACTTATTTTACATGTTTAGCTAGTTTTTCTGTCATGGCAACTAACTACTAATCACCAACTAGTCTAATTTCTTATTTGATAATCCACATGAATCAATAGCCTCGATTTGGCCTTGCTCTTGCAAGAGCCATTAATGGCTCATGATGATGGATCTAACACTCTAACTTCCTAACCACTAACAAGCTAACATTACTTTACTCCATGCTTATTTTTAGTTTTGATGGTTTAAGTGTAGCTTGTACTTGTTTTGTTGAGTTGGGTTGTGATGAGTTACATCTGGGTCATGCTTTGAATCGCTCTTGAGCCAAGGACTAGTGATGGCCAATGATACATGTGAAGCAACTATCACTAAGAGGTTAGCGTGTTGGTGGAGTCCTTAATAGTTAGTAGCCGTGAGTTTTCTTTCTTTTTCACTTTGTTTTAGAAATATATCAAAATCACAAATATATTCTTTTCTATGTTTCCCACTTCTTTGTGTTT
The DNA here is from genome assembly GCA_038442645.1 of Agave tequilana. Classification (NCBI taxonomy): domain Eukaryota; kingdom Viridiplantae; phylum Streptophyta; class Magnoliopsida; order Asparagales; family Asparagaceae; genus Agave; species Agave tequilana. The sequence continues at coordinate 2,831 of JAVJIF010025630.1, read as the reverse complement.
CACCGTACTTCTCTTTTCATTCTTTGTTTTCTTTTCTTTTGATTCTTTAAAACATTGAAGAACTGTTAACATACACGTGAACATACTGCGTAAGCTAGGCCTAATAAACACTCACATCCACATACACACAATTAAAACCAACACACACCTTATCATCACACTTACACAAACAATGTATACACATTGTATATTAACACATGTATGCACATTCACGTTCACATCCATCCACACACATATATTGAATTTACACATGAACCTACACCTACATGTAAATATACAGAGAAGGAGAGAGAACTCGTGGCAAGGGAAAAGATTAGCCACGGGTGATGGCGGAGTCGCGGAAGAGGTCGACGGCTTAAGGATCTCACCAGAGAGGATGCGAGTATGCTCGCGCTCGCCGACGAAGGAGATAGGGTGGGTGATGGGTTGCCGAAGTGGTGCTTGGCCGGCAAAGGAGAGGGTTGTTGCTATGGCTGTGCTCGGGCTCGGCTAGGGATGGTGAAACTGTGAGGGGGTGTGCAAATCCTTGGGCTGCCAGCCAAGGTGTGTGATGATGCAGCTGTGGGGATCTATGGGTAGTCACGGCCAGTGAGGATGTGCGCCATGGATGGAGGGAGCCTGACCAAGATGGGGGGTGTGTGTGCTATGGGGGCCTTGGCGGGGGTGTGCTGGCCGAGGCCAAGGGGGAGGGGGTGCGCTCAGGGCTTGCGACAAGGAGGAGAGCAGGTCCATGGCGTTGGAGTTGATGCGGCATGGCTTGGGTTGCAAAGGCCTGGGAGATTTCGGCCAAGTGAGGGAGATTGCTGTTGGAGGCTGGTGTTTAGGATTAGGTTAAGATAGAGATTGTGTTAGTTAAGATTTGAATTTTATTGTTAGATTAGGAGTAGATATTGAGTAATGTGTTTTGGGTATTGAGTTTGGGTAATAGATTAACGGGTTAATGGGCTATAGGGTTTTGGGTTGGAGAAAATGACTTAAAACCAAAAGGAAGTGGGCTCACATGGGCTCAAGAAATAAATGCAATTGATGCCACATTAACAATAACAATTAAAAAATTAGATATTAATGATAAATGTTAATTAATAACACTTAATAGTAGTAATTAATACTAGATAATATACAATGATTAATACATAATAATTATTAACAATAATAATAACAACCACAATAATAATAACAATACTAATAGTAGTAATAATAATAGCTCTAACAACACCTTAATAGCAATCTCAAATAAATAATTAATAATAGATATTAATAACAATCCATAGTATAACTCATAAGATAAGAAATAATAATTAATACAAAATATATGTATACACTTTAGAAATACTATTACTTATTATTTACATGGTATCATAGAGTGGGGATATTACATTTTACCTACCTATAAAAATTTCGTCCTCGAAATTTCAATAAAGTAGGGAATGATAAAAATCAAGTTAATGGAGAAGATAAAGCTTTCACGTCGCTTTTCTGCGCATCATAGATCCATCATGCTTCCGCTGTGCGCTCTGATTTCTCTCATTTGTTCGAATATGATGGTCGATTCCAGGAGACAAAACTGTGAAGAAAGAATTGAGATAAATATGAGAATCAAGGAGAGAATCCAAACTATTCTGAAAGAAAAGTTGAATCAGGAATATCAAAAGATTAAAGAGATGGATTTTCAAGGGAAGGTGCAAGCTAAGAAACTTTTCACCTATAGCATCGAAGTTGTCTAGCTGATGCAGCTCAGAAACTTTTCACATATAGTATCGAATTTGTCCATATGTAGCTGTGTTAGAAAATTTTCTATGATAAAGCCTTGAATAATGTGATTTCTGAGATTTGAGATTTTAATAGCATTTAATGCTTGTATTACTGGCCTTGGAGATTTAATATGCTTATTTAACAAAAAGAGTCCACTTTTTTCCTTGTATATTATCTAATTAGAAAAATAAACATAAGAAATTTGATAATGCATGTGGACAATTTCTGATCTTGCATATTTTTCCCACTATATTCACCACATAAGCAATAATTTTTCTCACTAAAATAATACAAAAAAAGCATTATCCAAAATGATGAATTTGTCCAGCGAACCTAAAATCAGCTTACATTTGTACTATAGAGCAGTAAATGCTTCTGCAATAGAAAATTTCTGCCAAAATTCTCTTTATCAATGTGCATGTGCTGAGTCAGCCTGAGATGAACAAATAATAGAGAATGATGCACAATCTGGGAGTTGTCAATGAACAACATACGAGCAGCACGCGACGAGTATTAAATGCACATGCGGGGCTAGTCAACTCAGACGGAACCAGGTCATCAAGAGAAATATTGACATTACAAATATACAATGTAGTTTTTTTTTGTGTTGCTATTGTAAAGTAAAATTTCGTGTTATTTACAATTTTGCCTTCCCCTTTTGGCTTTAATTTCCCGTAAAAAGGTGAAAGGTTTATCGACCTTGAAGGAAGCTTTGTCTTTAATCTAAAATTTGAGAATTTAGTAAGAAGTTAGTTACAGCAAATTAGAAACTTGGGCCGGGCTGGCCGGGCTGGCAACCCGCACGACAACCTGTAAAAAGGTGTATAGGGGTGTCAAACTGGGCCGTGCCGAGCCGGCAACCCGCACGGACCCTGGCCAAACCCGGCTTGGGTCCGGGTTTCCGTCGGCCCCGGGTCCACCAATTGGCGGCCGAGGGCCCGAGTCCACTAACTTTCTTACTAAATTTTTTTTTGCAAACCCGCCCTAACGGGTATATTTGGTTTTTTTATGTTTGTTCAAAAAAAAATTGCAAAAAATACTTTCTCCTCCTCTATAAATACTTAGACTTTCCTACTTCA
>JAVJIF010025629.1:0-60466 GCA_038442645.1 Agave tequilana | reverse complement strand
AGGCACAGAGGGAGGGAGAGAGAGAGACTGAGAGGGAGAGGGGAGGAGTTACCTGCGACGGCGACGTGCGACGGCGACGGCGACGAGGTGGGACGGCGAGGGCCGGAGGGCGTCGCGGGGGAGACGGCGAGCGCGAAGAGAGAGGAGAGAGAGATCAGATCTGATCTCTCCTCTCTCCCCATCGGATTTATAAGAGAAGTCACGGGCCGCCCGAGTCGACCCGGATCGGGTCCGACTCGGACCCGACTCGGGTCGACTCGGCGATCCACGCCTGACTCGGGCCTCCGAGTCATACCGGAGGCCGCCGAGTCGGATACGACTCGGCCGAGTCGTATCCGACTCGGCCGATTCTCCGTTCCATTAATCTGTAGGTTTAATGGCTTGTTGCACATGCTAAGTGTAACAAGCTAAGTGTAATCGTGATTTCTACGAAAGTGAGTTAGCTTAGCTTAGTTTTTGTATTTGTTTTATTTTTCTTTGTGTTGCTTGAGGACAAGCAAATTCAGGTTTGAGGGGATTTGATGAGTTTTAATATTTTCAATTATTTAGTACCCTAATTCTTGGATTTTTGCTGGTAAATAAAGTGAGCATAAGAGAGTTTGTAATTTTTTTGGGTTTTGAGAATATTTTTTAGTAATGAGCTATTATTTATTTAAAAGTGCTAAATTATTTATTATTTTGTGAATTGCAGTGCCAAGCCATGAAAAGGAGTTTCAAAAAGCCAAAAGCCAAAGTCAATTGGCTAAAATCAGATTGTGCAATAATTTAGAGGATGAGGTTAATCCTAATCAAATTCGAGAAATTCGCTTGAGATTATAGACTCAAATCAGGATTTCTTGAGGATAACAGAGAATCCAGATGAACATGAAGTTATTTGATAATTTTGCATTATAGCAAATAACAAGAGATAAGGAAGGATTTCTTCAAAATTGGTGAGATTCAAAGAGATGACATCAAATTCAAAATTCAAACCGAGCATCTAATAAGTTGAAATTCAAAATTTCAATCCGCAAGCTTCAACCGACTCAAAATCAAATTCGGCGAGATAGAATCAATTCAAACTTTAAACTGACCCAGCGTATGGATAAAGTTGTTGAAGAGATAGCAACAAAATCACCACAACAACTAGAAAGGGGGAGGTGGGAGATAAGAGAAGGACCATCGAGAGCAGCAGAGAGAACAAAGTCTGAATAGGAGATCATGACGAATTTTCGGAGAAGAACGTGTGAACCAATCAAGGACTTGCAGATGCAGAGCAAAAGAAGAGTCGCGACTATCGGCTAGGATTTCTTTTTCTCTTTCTTTTCATATATTTTTCTCGTTGAACTATAAATTGCATTGATGAATTTGTGCTATGAAATTAATTGAATTATTTGTTGAGATTGCAAAAATCATGTGTGAGTAGAGATTTATTCTGGGGTATGAAGCTTAGATTTTGTGGTTGCTATTATTGTTTTATTTTTTTGATCATTGGAATCTTGTGTTGTTTTTGTGTTTGATTAATTGTAGCGAGATAGGTTATGTCTAGGAATTAATCTGAGATACCCTATGCCTAGAAAATATTAGTCATACATTAAAACAATATTATTTTTATTATTGATTCCATGAGTTCAAGCCCTAATCTAGGTGGATTAGAAAACCAAGAATTGGTTAAATTGTTATTTTCTGAATATTTGTTATTTGCTTGAGATTAAAAAAATCAATTATATATTTAACAATCTTTAATGAAGAATTTCAACCCAAATCTCCTAAGGATCGACTTGGTCTTACTGCTTTACTAGTTTTTAGTAGTTTAGATTTAATTTTTAGATATGTATCGTTTGTGGATTTAACAACAACTGATTTCAAGACGAACAAATCCTAGTATCAGCCCAATGTTCAGTCGAGAAGATTCAGCGTGTCCTGTTGCATGTCATTTCAGCTCTGCTATCACCTAGAACGGACCCCGTCAAGAAGCCAGCTTCATCTCCACCACCTTGGTTCAGATTGGATGTCTGCATGTTGGTTCTGCGACACCACCACCATGGCCTGTCTGGGAGTCGAGATCTGCACTTGATAGGGTCGAGTTTTCTCCAACCCTGGGGAATGATGGGGACATCTAGTGCTTTACTTAGCTTATTTGAGTTACTTTACTAGTTATTTTGTTTTAAGATTGTTTAGTTTTCTTTTTAGTCTCACATTGCCTGTGGTGGGGAACTTCTGTGATGTAGGCCTATATAAGGCCTAGACTACTATTGTTATTGCCAGTTAACGATTGAGAGCATTTTGTGTAGCCACTGTGCTTCGGGTGAGATGCTCAAGGGAGAGATTCCCAAACCCTATTTTGGGTGATAAACTCTAGGTTGAGATTTCCTAGTGTTCGCCTCCATCACTTTTCCAAACTTTTCAATAAACTACCACCCTACTGTTCCACTGTAAAGTTGAAGTGGGAGGGGAGTCGGTCTCATAAAATTTAGACGGCTAGTGGGGGCAGCATGCTATTCTGATCTTGGTCAAAGAATGAAGCAGGAAGAACATGGTAGTTTCTTTAAAGTTTTTGTGAAAGTTTATGGTAGTTTTCTGTAACAAAATGATTGTATTGTTATTTCTATAAAAGAGGTGACATTTCCTGGTGGTCTTCTGGTTTTCTTAATTTAGCCTAATTTCCTAGATATGGGGTTTGGGATTTCGACTAGTTATGATTGTTGTTCTCAATTATATTGTATGAGGTTGTGAGATTTGAGAGATTATCTTTAATAAGAAATTATGGTCATTCATTACCACACCACAACACTATTTGATTATATTTCATAGTGTTATATCGTGATCAAAGATTTCAATCAACAATTTGGACACCCAAGCCATAGATCTAAGCAACTATATTCCGCCACCCAATTTGTGTCTGCTTGATGCATAGGCGAAGAACTCAAATTTACTTGAGTTTTGCTTTGACACTCTAAATGATATGGATCATCTTGAAGTGAGCGGATACTTGGTGGGTACGTGTCCAGCCAGCACATGTCCGACCTTGAACCAACTTGGAGACAATCAGATTGATGGTGTTTAGTTTTCATGTTTTATATATTGGAGATTTAGTGATTATATGAACTGCATTCATATAATTGCTGATATGAATCCTGAGGTTGTAACTTGTATCATCTCTCTCTCTCTCTCTCACACACACCACGCGCGCGCGCGCGTCGCGCGAAAAATAATTTTTGTTGCGTTTGAAATATTCTAGACCGTAAAACTTAATACTGCACTACTTTCAGCCATCCACTTTGCGGCTACTTGATGGAGGGGGTGAGAATACTTAAAATAGTCTAAATTTGGTTTTACACAGTTCAATAATAATGTAATCAACTTCAACGTAGTGGATTTTAAAATGGATTCCCAATCACCTAATTCCTTAGGAGGGAGGAGTGTTACCGGTGGGCTTACCGCTTTCTCGCTGGCGCACACAATTTTGTTTTATTTTTTATAGTGTTCTTGACTTATCTGTATCATGTGTATTTTAACATTTGCATGTATGCGTGTCCTGTCTTCCATGTCTGTCTGTACAAATAGACTCGTATGTATCAGTGAGTCATTCATAATTTCATGTTCTATTCTAATTCTAATTATTTACTGTATATTATTAGAGGTTAGTCTTTGTTTCTGTAACTAATTCTTGAATGTGATGTTTTCAGAAAGTTAGGTTGGAATCTCATGATGGTGAAAGCCACTTAGATGTGATGTTAAGAGGGGAGGTGCTGACAGCTCTTGCTAAATTTGGGCATGATAAAACTCGAGATGAGGCAGCTAGACGATTTGATGCCTTCTTGAATGATAGAAATACATCACTTCTTCCTCCAGATACAAGACAGGTTTAAAAATTATATTATTTGTGGGGCTTCCTGTTAAGCTATTCTGCGTCTCATCTTTTTATATTAAATTGCCTTTTTTAAATTTGTTTGAGAGGTAATGATGTTAAATTGCTTTTGTAGGCAGCATATGTTGCGGTGATGCAGACGTTACCACCTCAAATAGGTCAGGTTACGATTCTCTTTTGAGGATCTACAGAGAGACTGACCAGAGCGAGGAGAGTGCGTGTATTACGTACGTGAGCTGTGTCCTTTTGCCCGCTGTTATCAAAATTATCATTATTATTATTTGGGTTTATTTTCAGGGGTGCTCTTTATTTTATCTTTGTGTGTGCGCGGGCGTGTGGCGCCGCGCACGTGTGTGTTTTTCTTTTCTTTTTTTTTTTTTTGGGGGTTTTATTAGTTCATCCATGTTTATTTCTGAGAGAGATCTCTCGTCATGTTCATCAGGCTCTTTAGGGTCTTCTCCTGATCCAGATATTGTTATTGAAGCTCTGAACTTTCTGTTGTCACCAGAGGTGATTGAATTTTTCTTTATTCCGTTGCAACTGTCCCCTTCATAGTCTACCGTGGTTTCTTTAAGTGACTTTGTTTTTTTGCTATTTTCTTTCATTAAGGTCCGGAATCAGGATGCAGTTTATGGACTTAGAGTTAGTTGGAAGGGCGGGAAACTGCATGGACATGGTTAAAGGTACATTACAAATAATTGATTGCACTTAATTTAATTTTATCATGCAACTGAGAGTTTATAAAATATTTTATCACTGGCAGATTGGCATTTATACATCATTTTCTTTCACCCACCGCATGAACTTCTGTTTCCAAAACCTGGTTGTTGCTTTAGAATGTAATTGCCTCGGCTGTTATTTTGTTTAGTCTAAATTGCATGATGTCCCCAACATATTGGAGATTGAAAGATTATGGAGTGACAAGATTATAGAGTGACAAGAAGAATATCTGCTCAAGCGGACAAAATTACAAAGAAAGTTAAAAACCTTACTTCATCAAGTTGTAAAAAGTTCAGTGTATATACTCTCACCCAAGTGTAGTATGGTACACACTTCCAAGGAATTGAGGTGGTGGCAAGAAGATATTTAAGAACAGAATTTTAGTTTGAGAATGCACTAGAGGAATTCCTTGAAGATCCAGAGGTAAAGGGCAGAACATGTCAACATTTAAGAAAACTTGATTTGGTAATGCTGAGGTCGAAAGTGTAATTTAGGAGATGTGATGAAAACACTTGTATTTTTATGTTTTTTTATTCTATTTTAGTTTTATGTAGTGGTGATAGTGGGCAGTTATGAAACCATCATGTGTGATAGTGGGTATTATGAAACCATCATGTGCGGTAGTGGGTAGTTGTAAATAATCTAGCCTATATGTAGGCAATTTTATCTTATTTGAAAGATGATGAATGTTTAATGAAAAAATGCCTTTGTGTGAACTCTCTCTTGTCTTCATCTCCTATCTTTCTCCTCTCTCTGATGAATAATGAATCAAAATAAAAATCTTCGCCTTCTCTTCTCTGGATAATCTATTTCTTTACTTTACTCTCTGCTTTCTCTCGTCAATGCCAACAATGCCCGCCCTCCTCTTTGTTGATCTTCTTTTTGCTGGCTGTTCCTTCTTGTCGTCGTCACTTTCAAGTACCTCGATCATTCGAGCGCCATCCAAACCAAGTACTTTGCAACGACCTTTCCTCTGTTCTGCACGTGACCACGAGTCTCAAAGATCTGTGCCATGCTCGTGTGCAAGCATCTCTTCCAAGACTCCAACGTTCTGATAAGCATCTCTCTCTCATGTGCAAGCAACATTCAACAACAATAGGAAACATCAATAACATTACAACAGCAGTCACATCAGTGAGTCTTATTTCAGCAAATTGAGTATTAGTTTGTTGCATCAATTGATTTTTCTCTGAAATATTATCATTATTGTCTGCTGCCCACTATATGGTGAGATGTGTGAATCTGTTAACTTGTGAATTGCTTGTCTTAATATTGTGAAGAGAACTGTCACAATCATGTATGATTATTGTTTTTAATTTTGTTAAGATTAGAGACGTCCAAAGCTACGTTTGCAATCTTGTTTAAATCTATTTAACACTGTGAGTTTTGAGTTGTTTCCTGTCAAAGATTTTTCTATGTGGTGAAACGTAGCGAGTTTGATCATATCACTTATTCCCTACATGACATGCACCCATTGTTTCACATCAGTTTGGTATCAAAGCTGCATTCTGGACTAAAAATTTAATCATGCATGTGCTAGGTTGCATCCAATAGACGTTAGAAATGTGTCATTGCATGTAGAACTATCAAAATGGACACCAACTCTAAAATACTCCAAAAGCTAATTTGAGTTGCATAAGTAGGTTGGATCAGGCACTCAAGTCACCTCTTATCATCCTGCATCTAGGGTAACAAGTGTCAGGGTTATGGGCATGTTGCGGTCAACTGTCCAAGACCATCAAAGTAACTAAAATTAAGGAACCATATGTTACAAATCTAGAGCGCCTTCCTCCTTTATTGCCGACCCCTACTGTCATTGTCTTTCTGGTCGTCAACCCCTCCCTCCTCTATTGCTGACCCCAAGCCCAGTCAGAGTTACCATTGACAAACTGTCAGTAACAAATACGGAGTCTAACTCTGAAGACTCAGGCGGAATATTCAAAAGCTCACTTTGATAGAGAATTCACTGGTGATAACTTTGAGGAGTTCAGTAGTTCGAGTCCTCTTGAGGCCATTCCAGTGATTGTGGAGTTTATTGATATCTCTAATAACGACACTCTGACTTCTCCTGAAGTCACCCTTGTGATTACGGAGGATGATGTCTTTTTTGACCTAACGGGCACGTTACCACTGACGCGTGATATTCAACACGCCAAGTAATCAACCCTGGAGCTAGTCTTCTCGACTTGCCACACCATAGGATCTTACCACGCATACTGAACTCAAATGACAAGTTGATGATTTGTCACTAGAGATTAAGCAACATTACTTTGTCTCATAAACATTCATTTCTATGAGGACAAGTTCTGGAGTTATATTGTAACAATGGGTATAGGTCAGACCAAGGATGTTGACATATAATGGTCGATCTATATACAAATTTTGATGATGCAGTTATGGGAGAATATAACGTTTTACAGATTATCAACTCTTTTTCCATTGCTGTTAATTTTAATGGTACATCTCTACTTTTATCTGTTTGCATGACTTTGTTCTTCATTATCAAAACAGGTATTGTCACATACTTTTAGGATCATTCCTCTGATAATCCCTTTTAATCGAGGTCGTGTGTATTGTTGATTCGATGATCCGGGTGCCTAAAACTTTAATGTCCAATAAAGCGTCAAAGTTCAACTATCTTTTGGAAGACTCTTTTAGCAATGATAAGCACTAAGTTAAGTTCTCTACTGCACTTCATTATAAAGTTTTTGAGTCTGTATTTAAGTCTAAATATCTGAGTCTGCATCATATTTTGCCACACACATGCAAGTTCTATACCTGGGAAATCAGTGATATATTTGAACAAGCAACGCTAACTAGAAGTCATGGTTTGACATTCAAAGGAATTTAAAACTTTTAGTCTTAACAATTTTGTGATGGTTCAGATTTGTACGAAATGGTTTCCTCGGAAAATTGTTTAAAATTTGCATGCTGTAGTGCTGGCCTTTTCAAAATCTTAAAAGAATTAAATTACAATACTTATGTTATAGATTTGACATTAGTTCTATTTTCAATATTGAGGATTAAGTGGTTTACAAGATCTTGATTTTTCATAAACAACTCACTGGTTGATGATCCTTACCCTGAGCCAATTTTTGACTCTTTCACTTCCCCACTTCCAGATTCACCTATACAATAGAAAATTGATAACATTTTTAATGATGAAATTTATGGTGCAATTTGACTAGTAATTTAAGATGTAAAAAAAAACTTACAGCAGTAAGAGCAGTTCTGCAATTGACTCGATGGGGTCGAGTTCTTTCCCATCTGGGGAGAATTGATGAGAACATTTTATTTTTATGTTTTTTTTATTCTATTTCAGTTTTATGTAATGGTGATAATGGGTAGTTAAAAAATCATGGTGTGTGGTAGTGGGTAGTTATGAAATCATCCTGTGTAGTGGGTAGTTGTAAATATAGCCTATATGTAGGCAATTGTATCTTATTTGAAAGATGATTAATGTTTAATGAAAAAATGTCTTGTCTGAACTCTCTTGTCTTCATCTTGTCTCTTCCTCCTCTCTCTAATGAATGATGAATCAAAATGAGAATCTTTGCTTCTCTTCTCTGGATAGTCTCCTTACTCTACCTCCTGCTTTTGTTGATCTTTTTTTTTTTTTGTTGGCTCATCCTTCTCGTCGTCATCACTTTCAAGTCCTCGGCCATCCGAGCGCCATCCAACACCAGCACTTGGAAGCGGCCTTCCATCTGTTCTGCTCGTGACCACGAGTCCCAAAGATCTGTGCTATCTGCTCATGTGCAAGCACCTCTCTTCAAGATCACCATCAATCTCTCTCATGTGCAAGTAACGTTTAACAACAATAGGAAACATCAGTAATATTATAACAGCAGATCCAGCAAATTGAGTTATTAGTTTGTTACATCAATTGATTTATCTCTGAAATATTATCATTATTGTCTGCTGCTCATTATATGGTGAGATGTGTGAATCTGTTAACTTGTGAATTGTTTGTCATAATATTGCGAAGAACTGTCACAATCATGCATGATTATTGTTATTAATTTCGTTCAGATTAGAGATGTTCAAATCTAAGCTTGCAATCTTATTTAAATCCATTTACAACACTGCTAGTTTTGAGTTTTCCTGTCGAAAATCTTTCTATTTTGTGAAACGTAACGAGTTTGATCATATACTGATTCCCTACATGATACGCACTCACCGTTTCACATCAAGATGCCATGATGAAGTGAGTCCACGAGATATACGTGTATGAATCAGGTATTCATATCTATCTCGGCAGATACAGTATCTTGTTTTCATGAAGCACCTGCCATTGCGTGTTCTACAATAATTAATCTGCTTACATTTTTTTCTCAATCATCTAGCATCATGTATCATGTGAAAATAATTGGAAGTTTACTGTAAGAAGTTTTTAGTGTTGTACTACTGCCATATTGCTACCGTAAGTTGTTTGGCAATGTGTTGTTTGGCTTAAATTTGAGCTCACAGTAGCATTTTTTTTTTATCTCAGTTAATGGCATAAAAACATACATGTGAATAGATGTCTCGGGTGACACCTGTCTATATGGAACGATAACCTGGAGATTTCAACCTCCAGTTTATAGGGTTATATTCTATTTTTTGCATGTCATTTATATTTTCTTTTTCCTGTTACGTCCGTGATTGGAGCAGGAAATTGGGAGTATATCGCGAAGACATGGCTTCTGGGTACATGCTTGGCAGTTTCGTTAGATCTATTGTGTCACAGGTATCTCACAGAACACCCTAACAACCTCCTCATATCCACATATAATTTATGGATAATCACATTTGAAGTACTAATACGGTCTCCTTGCTGCTTGTGTCTTAGTTCTGCTCGGACGACAAAGCTGAGGAGGTTGAAGAATTTTTCGCCAGTCGAGTGAAGCCCTCAATTGCTAGGACATTGAAGCAGAGCCTTGAGCGTGTTAGAATCACTCAAACTTCGTCCAGGGTATCAAAAATGAGCACCACTCGCTTGGGAAGGTGGTGAAGGAATTGTTGCACAAGCAGCACTGAGGAACGTTACTGGTTTGAAGGTGATTCCTCCATTCGATAATATAATTAAATAAGGATATGGAAGGAAAATAAAAGGGGATGTTCTCTGACTTTGTTTGTGGGAAGTTGCGGAAACTAAGTTTGCAAGAAAGAGTGTGTGTGAACATCTTGATAATTCAGCTATACAAGTACTTGGATTAATCTTGGTAAGGACTTGAAATTTGCTTAGCAGTTTGGATTTTTTTTTTGCCTGAAAATTGGTTTCCTACAGGTTGTAACCTACACATGCCTCTCTGCACAAGTGGAACACTCTAGAATCATATTATTCTTTGATAATAAGATCCACATGTATTAGTCTTGTGTAGAAAAGTGCGCACATTGTGAGCGTGTATCATGAAAGGTATTTCTCCTATTTGAGACGTATGTGAAATAACTGGAAGTATGTTAAAACAAGTCAAAACACAAAAATTTGGAAGATTTCTCCAAACGGGCTTCAAGTTTTTTGTGGGTGTATATTTTAGATATAAGCTGGGCCCGCGGTGACGGGTTTGATGTGTACCTGATGACAGATTCAATTGTATTTTGATTCATGCATGCAGCTTCCGACTCCATCGCTGAAGCAACCAATCATCCAAAAAGGCCACATGTCACCTTAAACATTTAGCTAAAAACAGTTGGCATCTTTGACGCCATCGCTAAAGCAACCACAGCAGAAAAGCTTCACATTTTGCTCAATAAAGTTGGCATCTTTGCCGAAGAAGAAGAGATGAAGATTTCATGTTATCAATGAAAGAAGGAAGTTGGATGGTATTTATGCAGTTTTATTATAAACGACAAGTAATCCTTCTTCTACGCTATGGAGAGTTGAGAGCCATGGCAACATCACAAGTCTTAGCTGGAAGACTCTGGTGTAAATTAGGTGGAAGATGAGAAAAGAAATAATGCCATACCTAATTTCTCCTGATGAGAAAATTTCACAAAATGTTAGTTTCAGGGTGATGTCATACTTAATTTGTCCTATCGAGAAAATCGTTTTCATCGAAGATAATGGACGATTCTCAACGATGCACAACTCAACTACACTACGACCGAGAAGGAATTCTTGGCAGTAGTGTTTGCCTTAGAGAAGTTTCGTCCCTACCTACTAGGGTCCAAAACTACCGTTTTCACCGATCATTCTGTGCTAGGTACCTCATGATGAAGAAGGATGCCAAGGCCCGACTCATCCGTTGGATCCTCCTTCTTCAAGAATTTGATCTTGAGATTCGAGATAAGAAAGGCGTAGAAAATGTCGTTGCTGACCACCTCTCACGGATCCCTAATTCTCCATGCAACGAATTACCCATCAATGAGGATTTTCCTGATGAACATCTCTTAGCTATCTCTAGGGAACCTTGGTTTGCTGATATAGTGAATTACTTAGTCACAAACCAAACTCCATCTCATTGGTCCAAAAATGATGTTTACCGGTTCTTATCCCAAGTCCGGTATTTCTTTTGGAAGGAATCGTATCTTTTCAAGTACTGTTCTGACCAAATTATTAGGAGATGCATTCCCAATGAGGAGGTTAAGAGTGTTTTATCCTTCTGTCACGAACTGCATGCGGTGGACACTTTGGTCCCCGCAAGACTGCTGAAAAGGTGCTACAAAGCGGGTTTTATTGGCCCACTCTGTTCAAGGATCCTACGAATATTTCAAGACGTGCACTAGATGCCAAATGGTAGGACGGATCTCACACCGAAATATGATGCCCCTCAACCCAATTCTAGAAATAGAACTCTTTGATGTTTGGGGCATCGACTTTATGGGTCCATTTCCTAACTCATTTGGAAACCAATACATATTGGTTGCTGTGGATTACGTGTCCAAGTGGTGAAGCCATTTCGTGTAAAACTAATGATAACAAAGTTGTCATCAAGTTTTTGAAAGAAAATATTTTTTCCCGCTTCGGAACCCCTTGTGCTATCATCAGTGATAATGGCACCCACTTTTGCAATAGATCTTTTGAGGCCCTTATGCGAAAGTATGCCATAACTCACAAGTTATCCACACCATATCATCCTCAACCAGTGGGCAAGTTGAGGTTTCAAATAGACAAGTCAAGCTTATATTGGAGAAAACTGTGAACCAAAACCGGAAAGATTGGTCAATCAAACTTGTAGATGCTCTATGGGCCTACAGGACCGCTTTCAAGACGATTTTAGGAATGTCTCCCTATAGGTTAGTCTATGGCAAACCTTGTCACTTGCCCGTTGAATTAGAGCACCGAGCTTTATGGGCAATCAAGCAGTTGAATTTCGATTTGACTAAGGCCGGTGACCTTCAGAAATTACAAATTTCTGAATTGGAGGAATTGAGAAATGAGGCCTATGAAAATGCTAGGATAACTAAAGATAGAGTCAAGATTTTTCATGACAAGCACATCATCAGAAAGACATTTGTCCCTGGACAAAAAGTCTTACTCTATAATTCTAGGCTTTATCTCTTTCCAGGGAAATTGAAATCGAGATGGACTGGACCATTCGTTGTAAAAACCGTGTTTCCACACGGTTCAGTTGAGATCAGTGACCCCAAGAATGGAAATGACTTTAAGGTAAATGGTCAACGCCTTAAACCTTTCTTGGAATCGGTGCCGGTAAATGAAACGGCAATGGGTCTTTTTGACCCAGTGTATCGGTAACTTTCCTCTTTTCTATTTTATTTCATGCACTTATACATTTCTTTCATACATTGGGGACAATGCATGAGATAAGTGTGGGTGAGGGTTCTAACATGATGACTGATATTAAAAAAAAAAAATTTAAAAAGGGTGGACAATATTTTGATATATTTTTTGTAGGAAATTAAGTCACTTTAAGGAATAGGAGAATCGTAATTAGGATTTCTTACACTTGGTCAAAATAAGATAACTTGTTTGATTTTTAGGGTCAGGAAGAAAATTTGTAAAAGTAATTTAGTCTTGATATTTACCTTGATGACATATGCACACAAAATACACTTACACACTTAGGGTTTAAAAACAGAGACTCTTATGCCTTATTAAAAAAAAAAAGTCTAATTATTGATTAGCTAGGTGCTTTGGCCTAAGCAAGCCTTAGTATTTATGCAAAAGATAATTAGATAAGTTTGAAAAAAAAGAAAAAAGAAAAAAAAAAATGTGTATCCTCTGATTAAGCTGGGTATTTATGCCTCATGAAGCATAGGTATTCATGCCTAAAAGGGGTACATCGTATAAAAAAAATGTGTATCTTCTGATTAAGCTGGGTATTTATGCCTCATGAAGCATAGGTATTCACGCCAAAAAGGGATACATCGTATAAATAAAAACCTTGGTTTCGTGGCCTTATCTGCTCGAGTTTTTAAGTCCTTAGGGGTGTTTTTCTCACCCGGCCCTAAACTGTCCCGTTTGGATGTCACCGACTGAATACTCGTTACATGGGCAGACTAGAAAGCCTAATAGAATTGAGGAATAAATTTCACCAAAAATAAATAAATATAAGGCATAGAGTTAATGTTGAAAAACCCTTAGTAAACTTCACAGTCACGATGGTGCATACGACTCAGGGTAAATTAATAGACCAGATGAGAAGTACAATTCGACTCCTTACTTTAATTGATGACATGTTTTTGAATAAAGACTAAGTTTAGGAATGAAAGATTTGATATTCCTATAACTTATAGATTACTTAAGCTCTCACAATATACTTCAAATATTCTCCCCTTCAAAAAAAAAAAAAAGGCTTTTCGAAAATACTAATTTTTTTCTTTTTTCTTCTCTGTCTTTTTTGGATTTTGTGGGTGTTGTAGGGGGCCGGAAAATTTGGTGGTCGGAGAAAGTGGTTTTAGCTGTAAAAGATTTTCTTGATTCAAGCGAAACGATTACAACCAAAAGAACTACTCTTCCCTCTTTTCCAGTTACAAGGGAGGGAGGATGTCTGAATCTTCCCTTTGTTTAAGGCTGGGTTCTTCGTGTGGCGATGGAGAGTGAATCTTGTTCTCCGTTGACCAGATGACCGTCCTAAACCGTCGGGGGTCTTCTCTCTTCGGTCGGTAGAAAGAGTAACTCAGCTCCGTCTACCAAAACTCTCAAAGAGGAGGTAGGCGAAGAGCGGCTAGTACTCAGTAAGCTCGCTGAAGAGTCGTGCTTCTCTCTTGATGATCCTCCTGCCTGGATTCGATCTTCTCAAAGTTCTCTCCCTTCTCCAAAAAAAACTCCGATCCTCTCTTCATAGCAAACAAGGCTATTTATAGGGATCTCAGGGGGTGAAGGTGCCTCCTGAAAACGCTCCCGAATGAGGGGCCACTACCCGCTACATGCGCGGTGACTGGCCCCGCAATCAGGGCAGTTGCAACTGAGACGCGGGCGTTGGGCCAAACGCGCCTTGAGATTTTGAGACGCGGCGTCGAGCCAAACGCGCCTTGAGACGCGGGCTTCGGGCCTTCACGTCTGGATGCTGAGGCGCGGGCGTCGGGCCAATGCGCCTTGATGCTGAGACGCGGGCTTCGGGCCGACGCGTCTTGATGCTGAGACGCAGGCTTCGGGCCGACGCGTCTGAACGTTGAGACGCGGGTGTAGAGCCAACGCGTCTTAATGCTGAGACGCGAGCATTGATTTCTCGCGTCTAGAGCTTGAGACTCTGCTTCCTTAATGGCTGGTCTGTTAGTCATTTTTAGACAGCCTACAGAACCCCCTCCAAAGTTTCTGATATTCCGCAGTTGAATGGGACGGATTTCGGAATACTTTGGATCTTAGCCGTGTTCGCGTTTATGACTGGACTGTTGATGCTTCGGGTTTGATCTTATCTGGAATTGGTCTTCGTGAGTGTACTGTTGAACTCTTTGAAGCCGTCAGAGTTGATCGTGTTGAGTGTCTAGATACACAGTCTAGACCTCCCCGATTGCTTTTTAGTCTGTCACGGGTGCGCTTTTGGCCGGGAGTGGTTGGTTGTCTGTTTGCGTCAGTGTACTGTTGAACTGACTTTGCAGAAGCAGGAGACTGGACGCAGGTTCCTTTTGAAAAAGCAGAGGCTGCTTTAAAGACGCGACTTCTTAGCGAGACGCGATGTTTGGCCTGTTTGAGGGGACGCGGACTTTGGAGAGACGCATCTCTTGAAATGCAGACGCGATTTTCTGGGTGCATTTATGATGATGCCGACGGGGCATGTCCACCGAAGAGCCGCGTACTTTGGGACGCGCACCTGTGCCATGTCATGATTACGCCGCCAGCTGGCCTGGGGAAACGGCGAGATTTCGCCTTTTGGCGCGCGGATCACCCGGTTCATTAAATGAACTGCTCCACGTGCCAACTTCTGACTTGTGCAGGGTCGCGACGCATGATCTTCCCTGTTCAAACAATGATTTGGCTCCACGCGTCAATCCTCCACTGGGCTTTTGACAATCGTGCGTGATGGTTCCCAAAGCGTCGTTCCACGCGTCAATCCTCCACTGGGCTTTGACAATCGTGCGTGACGGTTCCAATTAACGCCCCATTAATGGCAGTTATTAGGGCCTGCCTATAAATAGGGTGCGCTCCCCTTCTATAATCCAAGCTTGGATTATTTCTCTTTGGTGGATTGCTCTGAGAAGTCCCACCTTCTTCAGAAAAGAGTTTCTTGATAGGGACTCCGTCTGCATGGACGAAGGTAATTCCGAGGATGAAGATGACCCAGAGCTCTCACGCTTCGGTTTGGTCTCTTCAAGAAGAACCCCCTCTCGGATCATCTTGGACGCCTGCGTTTGGGTGCAGAGAGGCCTACTCTGGCCAGAGGTCTCTGCTGGTATGTCCCCCGATGATGTGTATAGCCTGAACTTCGATATGATGATCTGAATGAAGTCCCGGTGCATTCCTCCTCTGGAACTTGTGCCAGTGACTTGACTTCTCTGAATGCAGGCGCTTGACGCTGGCTTTGCCCATTGCGTTTTACTGCCTTGGCGCGTTTCAGACCTGAATCTTGCAACTCCTGTTCACCCAACAGAGAGATGGCAATTTTTGGCGTTCTGAAATTCCTCGCGTCTGGTGCATTAGGCGCGGGTACAAACTGAGGCCGCGTTTGAATCCTATGCGTGGCGCAGTTTGACTTGCGTCTGTTTGACTGTGCGGGTCATTCCCGCGTCTGAAGTCTTGAATGGCTGTCGCGTTCTGTTACTCAGTTTCCTTTATAGAAAATGTACTGAGTTCCAGATTTTCTGACTCTCTTGCTTATTCTTTGCAGGTAGGCTTGCTTGTCCTTTTTCAGGTTTGCTGGGCCCCAGAAAGAATATACCGGCTGGCGAACTTGCTCCACGTTCGTTTGTGAGAGATTAAATTATGGTCCTCGTCGTTTGTGAGAGATTAAATTATATCTCTGACGAGGACCCAACCCTCGCCAAGGTCTCTTCAGATCTGGTGCAAGAGATGGATAGGCCGAGTATCGGCGAGGGTGGTCCGGCGGTTACGGTGGCAGAGAAGATCCTCTTCCTCTCCCAACTCCAGAAGTGACATCGAGGACATTCCGTTGGATGGCCTGCTGGGGAAAGGGATGGTGATGAATGCAGGACTCTCTGCTGCCGCTGGACCGAGTGGAGGGTGGCATCCTTTGTGATGACTCCTAAACTTCTGCTCTCACCCCAAGAGTGACTCCATGTTTGTTGGATGATCTGCTAGGGAAAGAGACGCGCCTGAACGAAGGGATGCAGGACCCTCTGTTGCCACCGGACCTCAAGAACACCATTGCTCTCGGCTTGGTCAGCTAGGGCGCTTTCAAAGTTGGCGTCATGCATCAAAGTGCAACCGTTTCCAATTGTGCACCTGGGATCAGATGCAGTTTCAAGGAGTGAGTACGGCCTCAGAGAGAGAGAGGGACTTCTTTGTACTCCTTAATTGTAACACTCAATCTTATTGTATAAGAGAGCGTTTTGTATCACTTTCATGTGTTTGGATATGAATAAAAGTGACACTTTTCTTTTTGCCTCTTTCTGTTGTCTTGAATGTTTTGTTTTAGAAGCAAAAGAATGATTTTGGTGGACCCGCCACTTTATAAAAGAAAGTGACAAGTGGAGTGTGTACCCCCAGAGAAGGTGAACTTTTATCAAGGATTTGGGATTAACTTGATTTAAGATCAGCTGGGGATTTTGATGGAAGCATTGTTTATCGGTGTAATGTTAACCAACAATGCCTCCAAAATGAATTTGATACTCGGTTGGGGAGAATATCAAATGAAACTAGACTCGTGGGGAATCTAGTAAGATTTTTACCGTTAGAGGTGTGATATTAACTTAACGGTTTAGAAGTAGTCTTATCAGAAGTGTAATGTTAACTTGACAAGGACGTGAGTTAGAGGTGTGATATTAACCTAACTCATCAGCATCTCAGTTTTATTTGGGAAAACTGAGGGTGTCACTGTCATAGGTGTGATGTTTAACTTAACAGTGATAGTAATGCTAGAGGTGTAATGTTGAACTTGGCATTAGTCGTCTCGGCTTAAAGAAGTCGAGGAAAGGTCATAGCCATAGGTGTATTGTTGAACTTAGCAATGACTCGGATGCTAGAAGTGTAGTGTTAACTTGGCATCGTCCGTTTCGGCTTGGACAAGGAAGTCGAGGAAAGGTCATAGCCATAGGTGTATTGTTGAACTTAGCAATGACTCGGATGCTAGAAGTGTAGTGTTAACTTGGCATCGTCCGTCTCGGCTTGGACAAGGAAGTCGAGGAAAGGTCATAGCCATAGGTGTATTGTTGAACTTAGCAATGACTCGGATGCTAGAAGTGTAGTGTTAACTTGGCATCGTCCATTTCAGCTTCGATATGGAAGTCTGAAGAAAGGTGACTGTCAGAGGTGTGATATTAACTTGACAGGCACTCGATGTACTGCTTAGAGGTGTAATGTTAACTTAAACAGTAGTTTTGTCAGAGGTGCGATATTAACTTGACAAGAATTTGCTTGCGATAGGAGCAATTTGAGGACCTGTCATTCTATTGATGAGAATTGACAAGTGGAATTTGAGGTGCCAGAGGTATAGTGTTAACTTGGCAAATTTGAGAGTTTGTTACTCTATGCAGAGTTAACAAGCCAGGTTTGTACTCGACAAAGAGTATTCATTACCAGAGGTATAGTGTTAACATGGTAATGATTGCATTTTGTGGTCCTACCATTCTATGGATGAGAATTGGTAAGGGATTTTTGGAGGGAAGAGTGGAATCAAGTCCACTTAGGATTTTTAGCAAACCCTCAGCTGTCAACGGATTTGAGGTGCCTTTACCAACTACCGTTTGAGTTGGGCTAGCCATGCTATTCCCCTCAGCATGATAAGTTGTCGAGGACTTATGTTGGGCTTAAAAGCCAACATTTTCCTCTATCCTTAGCCGTCGAGGCGTTGGATGTTTTTGATCAGAGGTGTATTTTTAACTTGATCGGTGGAAGAATGCCATCTAGGGATAGTATTTCTTCAGGAATTTGCCATTGATTGGCATCATGAGTGTATCGCCATTTGAGGTTATGAGGCGATACGATCCATTTGAGTAGACTGACTCTACTACAAACGGTCCTTCCCATTTGGGTTGGAATTTTCCTTTTGTCTTGTGCGTCATGACCATGGGTCTTTGGACGGCTAAGACGAGGTCGCCTTTCCTGAAAGTTCGCGATTTGACTTTCTTGTTGAAGGCTCTGGTGATACGAGCTTGGTAAAGCTCGATTTGTTGTTGGGCCTGCAGACGCTTGTCGTCCAAGGCTTCCAATTCTTGGAGTCGCTGTCGATGCTTCTCCTCTGTTGTCATTTCCGCTGTCAAGGCGACGCGAAGAGATGGAATTTGGATTTCCAGTGGAAGGACGGCTTCGCATCCGTACACCAAGGAAAATGGCGTGGCTTTAGTTGGGGTTCGCACAGTCGTGCGATAGGCCCATAAGCATTCGCCCAACTTATCGTCCCAGTCTCGTTGACTTTTCGAGACGAATTTCTTGAGAAGCTTGCCAATAGTCTTATTGAAAGCTTCTGCGAGGCCGTTAGCGGGCGGATAGTATGCCGTTGATGACACACTCTGGATTCTGAACTTGGCGCAGAATCTCTGAAAAGCCTGGCTGATGAACTGGGGTCCATTGTCATGGACAATCCGCCGAGGCACACCGAAGCGGTAAATAACGTGATGTTTCACGAACTTGATCACGTTAGAAGATTTCACCTCTTTCAAAGGGATAGCTTCGGCCCACTTTGAGAAGTAATCGGTTATCGCTAGGATGAACCGATGTCCCTTTGATGATGGTGGGCTGATAGGACCAACCACGTCCATCCCCCACATTTCGAACGGCCAGGTAGAGGTCGTAGAGTGGAGGTATCCTGGTGCTTGATGGATGAAATCACCATGTATTTGACAGGCGTGACATCTTTTGGCATAGGCAACAGCATCGGCAACCATCTTGGGCCAGTAGTAACCCAATCTTTGGAGTCGGTTTGCCAGCTTCGGGCCAGGTTGATGAGCTCCACACGTACCATCGTGGGCTTCTTTCAACACTTCGTGGGCTTCTTTTGATGAGAGGCACCGGAGCAGGATCCCATCATGCGATCTATGATACAATGTTCGCGAAATCGCATTGTAGTAGAATTTGGAGGTTTTCCTTCGGATGGCAGCCGCCTCCCTGGTGTCTTCGGGCAAGATGCCGTATAAGACAAAATCAATGTAGGGGAATCGCCAGTCTTTAAGCTCTGGATCGGTCGACACTTCAAGTGTTTCCTTACCGCGACGATCTCCCGTTGACCTCTGGTAGTCTCCGAGGGGACTTTTTGGGCAGTATAGGTCGTGGCTATAGACGAATACCTTCTCCATTGCTCCAGCTGGAAGAGCTAAGGAGGCAGCAAGGGATGCAAGTGCATCTGCATGCGCATTTTGCTTGCGCGGTACATGGTCGATGTAGAAGTTTGAAAACCTCTCGGCCATGTGGATTGTCGCGTTGTAGTAGGGTACTAGATCTTCATGCCTGACCTCATACTCTCCGCGAACTTGGCTGACGATGAGTTTGGAGTCACCGTACGCCTCGAGATTTTTAACGCCAATCTCATCGGCGAATTGCATCCCAATCAAAAGAGCGTTGTATTCCGCCACATTGTTGGAACAGGGCTCGGTTAACGAGATAGCTCGGGGAATCACGTAATTTTGTGGGGAGACGAGTACCACTCCTACCCCCGCTACTGTGTGTCCCTCCGAGCTTGCCCTTGATGCACCGTCGAAGAAAAGTTGCCATACTTGACTTTCGAACGACGTCTGAGCTAGGCAGACTTCGGCGACCTCATCTGGGAGATCCTCGTAGAGTTTGGCTGCCCTGGGATCTGGGTGTTCAGCTAGGAAGTCCGCCACCGCTTGTCCTTTAATGGCTTTTTGTGGCAGAAAATGCATCTCATATTGTGATAGCAATATGGCCCATTTTGCCAGCCGGCCATTTAGTGAAGAAGGCTTTGTCATAAGTAACCTCAGGGGGTTGACTTTGGATATGACATTTATGGTTTGGCCCACCAGATAGTGTCGCATTTTCTGAATGGCGAACACCAGTGCCAAACATTCCTTCTCGATCGGGTTATACCGATGTTCGGCTCCGATCATCGTTCTACTTAGGTAGTAGATTGCTTGTTCTCGCCCCTGGTCATCATTCTGAGCTAGTAGAGCTCCCAAAGAATGATCCATTGATCGGACATACACCAGGAAAGGCTTTCCGGATACCGGAGCTGCCAGGACTGGTGGTTGGGTGAGGTAGTTCTTGATCTCCTCAAATGCTTGCTGGCAAGCGTCGTCCCAAATGAACGAAACGCCCTTCTTCATCAGCTTAGCGAAGGGTTGGCATCTCCCGGAGAGATTTGAAATGAATCTGCGGATGTATGCCAATCGTCCTTGTAATCCTCTGAGCTCCTTGAGGCTTCTGGGGGTTGCATCTCTTGGATAGCACGGACTTTCTCCGGATCCAAATGGATTCCTGTGGAAGTCACAACAAACCCTAGGAATTTGCCACTGGCTACCCCCAGGAAGGACTTGGTGGGGTTCATCTTCAATTGATGAGCCCGCATGATGTCGAAGACCACCCTCAGGTCTGCTATGTGATCACCTTTAGTGCGGCTTTTCACCGCGATGTCGTCGACATAACATTCCACCGTTTTGCGTATTTGCCGATGGAAAATGGCATTCATGGCCCTTTGGTAGGTTGCCCCCGCATTTTTCAGACCGAAGGGCATGACGGTGTAGCAATATACCCCTAGAGGTGTCCTGAAGGAGGTGTGCTTTTCGTCATCGGGATACATCTTGATTTGATTATATCCTGAGAACCCGTCCATAAAGGACATTCGCTCGAATCCACAAGTATTGTCAATCATGACATCTGTGATTGGCAATGGGAATTCGTCTTTGGGGCAGGCCTCGTTTAGATCACGGAAGTCGATGCAGATCCGGATCTTCCCGTTCTTCTTGGCGACGGGGACGATGTTGGCTACCCAGTCGGGATGCTGTTCCTCCCTGATAAAGCCGGAGTCAATAAGCTTCCTGACTTCTGATTGGATTGCCTCCATTATCTCTGGACGGAACCGTCGCTGCTGTTGTTTAACAGGCTTCATGTCCGGATTGATGTTGAGGCGATGCATAGCCACTTGAGGATCAAGTCCAGGCATGTCCTCATAATTCCAGGCGAAGACATCTATATACTCTTGTACAAGAGATATTAAATCCTTCTTCTCTGGAGGCGACAGGCCGTCACTTATGAAGATGGGTTTAGGATTGTCTTCATCTCCTAGGTTGACTTGAACAACCTTGTCTTCTGTGGGTGGCTCACGCTGTTCAAAGCGGATGTCCCAAAGAGCATTCAAATGTTTGATCCAAGGATCTGTATCGGATTGGATCATTTCTTCATCTTCATCCTCCAGAAGGCTTGTCGAAACCATGTTTACTGAAAGCCCTTTGAAGATGTTGCCGACACTGACATCTGATTCCCATGACGACGTGTCTGATGAGCAGTCATGACTTGACAGTTTCTCCGAATCAGAGGCTGATGGCACTGGAGTTGATATATAGCCCAACCCCCGGCGCGTCCGATGATAGTAATCAGGGGTTTTCCCTTTCGGTACAAAGGATCGAAGCAGTGTTCTTCTTCCTTTTCCGAAGTTCAACCCAGGCCTGTTGGTTAGATCATACCCCATGCGCTTCATCATCTTGAGCGTTCTCGGTTCATAATGATCGAACTGAGGGGATTCATCCTCACCTTCCGATTCTTCGTGGGGCATTGGTTCAGATGCGATTCGCCCAAAAAGTATTGGTCTTTGGCCTTTTTGTCTGGCTGGAACCATGAATACAGACTCTTGCGCGTCACCATTATCTTGGTATGTCCCGAAGGATGATTTCACCGGTACATGCAAAGATGTCAAAGCATCTATTGCCGACCAGAGGTCATCGTCCACGTCGGTAGTGGTATCCGACGGTATTGAATCGGAAACATACACAGGAAAATACGCAAAGTCTAAATCTTCATTAATGTACCAACCACCCGCATCGTCGGTGGTATCAACATCGAGCTTATTAGTGCTCTTTACAATGGGCTCCAACTCCCACAGGCACTCTTCTTTCTCAGGCTCAATGTCAGCTTCATTACCAGAGTCTGGCTCCTCTGGTTGTGGGGTTTCATTAGTCTCCTCCGGATCCTGATATAAGAGGGAGTCCGTGAAATAATTTTCAACCCCTTTAAACGGATGCCTTTCGGCAATCAACGTTCGGACCTGTCCACTCTCGTCAATGTATTTCATGACTTGGTGGAGAGTAGAGGGAACGATGGAATTGCGGTGAATCCATGGTCGTCCCAGCAACAGGTTGTAGGAAGTGTCTGCGTCAATGACGTAACACGTCACTTCTGACTTGAGGCTCCCGATCTGGCATTTGAGCTTGATCTTCCCCATTGGGCGGGAGCTGTTGGCATTGAACCCGTAAATAGTCGTCTGGGTAGGGCTCAGACGATGGGTAGGAATGCCTAGAAATTGCATGACCCGGCGAGGTATGATGCTCAGCGCGGACCCTGGGTCTACCTGGATGCGGTTCACCTCGGATGACCCAATATACCCTGTGAAGTATAGGGGTCGGTCATGCTTCCCTTTAACCTGCATGTCGTCTGTTGTGAAGGTGATGCAGGGAGCATTTGGGGAGGTGTGGAGGCAATCCTCTTCATCTTCCTCCCTTGGCACGCGGGTCATAAAGACCTCAGCATTTGCCAGAACTTCTTGTAGAGCCTCTCTGGTTGACTTTGATAGCCTCAGGAGCTCATACAAGGTAATGCGTGCCGGGATGTTGGCTAGTTGAGCCAAGACGTCGAAGCGGTAAGGTGTCGAGGATCCTTCCGTTACACCTTTCGCAAGAACTCGAGAAAACCGAGTTTCTTTCTGCTTCTCCCCAGGCTGTTTAGAGGAGGGCTTGGCTGGTTCCACGGCTGGTTGCGGAGAAGCCGCTGCTGTCTCGCCGTACTGCTTCAAGTATGCCTGTCCTGAACGGGTCCCCGCCGTAGGTTGGCTGGGCTCTGCGGCCAGGACTGTTGTTTCCTCTTCTGAGTCAGTCAGCGAGGGAACATCAGTGTCCGCTTCTCGAGAGGAGGCGCATATCACATGGCAAGATGAAGCCTTCCCTTTGCCTTTGGACTTCCTGTTGGTCACAGTCGTCCATTGTTGCTCGTCGACGAGGTCAGGGTGGACCCACATGATTTCCCCTCGAGGTGTAGGGACGGGTACCAAGCCTTTCTCCTGCTGCTGATGAGGGTCTGTGTTGACCACCCTCAGTTCTCCTTTCGGGACAGAGATCACCCCCACGGGTGTCGGGGGTCGTGTCCCAAACTGGAGAATCGACGTCATGTTGGCCGTCATCTTCTTCTGCTCCGGTCGGAGTTTTAATACCTCCGCGTCAATCAGAGCTTGAAGGATGTCCTTAAAGACGTAGCAGCTTTTGGTAGGATGTCCGAGCATCCTGTGGTATAAGCAGTAGGTGGGATTGTCGGTCTTGCCGACTTCCTCCGGGCGTCTAATTTCAGGGAGCTTCAGTCGATTTCTCTTGTTGAGTAGCTTGAAGAGCGAATCGACGTGTTCCTCCTTGAAGGAATACTGCTTGTTGGGGCGGGGCTGGCTTGAAGAGCCACTCGCCCTGCCTGTTTGAGGCTTGGTGGGAGATTTGGTCTCCGTCGCCAAATTATCCTTCCGCTTCGTCTGGAGGGAGGTGTCTGGTGCGCGCCTTGTCGACCTCTCTGGCCTGGGCTTGCCTTCTTCCGCTCTGACGCGGGCGACAATCTCCTCAGCCTGTTCACCTTGCTGGACTAATTGTTTCCAGGTGCGGCTTTCAGCAACTCCTATTTGAGCAAGGAGTGAGGTTTGGAGATTATGGCGACATGTTTCCACCAGGGTGGCCTGGGTCATGCCGCTTGGACATCGGAGTGCCATGTTCCGAAATCTTTCTACGAAAGACTTGACGGACTCTCCCTTTCGCTGTTTTGTAGCTAAAAGGGTAGGCATTGTGACCTCCGAATCATCTTCGAAGAAGCGTGTTAGAAACAGCTTCTCCAAGTCGCCCCAGTTCTTGATGGAACCTTCGGGGAGCTTCATGAACCATTCAAAGGCCAACCCTTTCAGGGTGCCGATGAACAGTCGCGCCAGGATGGCATCGTTATCTACCACATTCCCGGTCTGGGATTTGAAGTAGTAGATGTGCTGGTTGGGTGACCCCTTCCCGTCGAATGCTTGGAGAGTTGGAGCCTTGAACTTAGGAGGGTACGGGACTAAGTCCCACTCGGCCGGATAGGGCCGGACTACTCCAGCTTCTTGGAGGCCTTTACGGTTGGTAAGGGCCTCGAGGCGCTGCTCCAGTTGACTCATTCTTTTAGCATGAGCCTTTCCCGGGGTCTGGTCGCTTCTTGCCTGCGACGAGGGCTTGGACACATCCGAGGTAGATCGTCGTGTCTCGTCAGAAGATTCGGAGGGTGGGCTTCCTCCTTTTCTCCCTTTGCCCTTCGGTCGTCTAGGAGGAGACCTCGCTCTTTCTTCAAGCAATTTCTCGAGCATATGCTTGAGGGAGTCAATGGATCTCTGTTGAGAGGCGATTATATCCATCTGGTGCTTCTGCGTCTGTTCTAAACGCCTAGCCGTCTCCTCAGGAGTGTCTGCCATGTAGGCGGAAGCCTCCTTCTCGACGGAAGAGTTTGAAGCTTGCGACCCCACTACAGCAGAGTGAGAATCACCCATTCTAATGCCGCGGGCTAAGGCATTATAGTCAATTAGGGGAATGGCCCCCGTCCGGGTGCGAGTGTGTTGGTACACTCCTTCCGGTACAGAGTCAGACTCGGAGTCATCTGGGCTGACTGCAATTTGTTTCCCCTTACTCCTGCTTGTCATATTTGCAGTGAGCTCCGGGTACTCGATGTCAGAGAAGGTTCTCCTCCTGTGGGAGCGTCTTCTTTTGGCTGACGGGGGAGTCAGGGTCAGCTGTCTAATTAAAGACGACTGGTGCACGCCTGATTCGTAATGGCATCCAGAGAGCATCTGGATGAGCTGTTGACAGCAGCATGGAGAAGTGGTCTGATTGGCACTCCTTTTCCTTGTCAAATAATCCCTCAAATCTGTGGGAGGGGGATTAAAGAGACTGGTCTCGCGACGTGGAAGACGGGAGGAAGTCATGCGCTGTGCTGTCTGGACACAGGTTTCAGAAACGCGGCTGTCGCGTCGCGGCTGCGTCACGCGCGTCTGGCGTCTCTGTTGATATGAGACGCGACTTTCGCGTTGCTGTCTGCTGCGTTGGAGCAGAGAGACTTGGGAGAGAGTGGGCTGCTGGGCCCCACGCCTATGGGCGCGTGCTTCCTGCGTTTGACGAGACGCAGAAGCTTCGCTTTGGCGTTTGGCAAGTTGGTCTTCAGAAGGCTCAACTTGGGGAGTCTCGCGTTTGGGTCGCCAAACGCGGACCTCTCGCACTGGCCGAGGTGCGGGCAAGGCATCGGATCGTACGCTGCGTCCAACCCCAGTCAGAAAACCAACGGTTCCGACCGAGTGTTGACGCGCGCGTCTTCTCTGTCGACGCTCGGCATTCCGATTGCGCCATGGAGGAAGAGAGAAGCCAACAACTTCCTGGTTTGTAGAACCAGGGGTGTTTGCCACGCGGGTCTCCTGAGAGACGCTGACGCGAGCGTTATGTGCGACATGGTCGATCGCACCAGTAGATGTGCCGGGGACCACGCGGGCCTTCAGAGAGGCGTTGGCGCGTGTGTTCTGCGCGACGCGGTTGATCGCAGTAGAGGAGTCTGAGGTTACGCGGGCCTTCTGGGAGGCGTCGGCGCGTGAACCAAACTTGGCACAGTGGGCAGCAGGAGCACCCGACAGAGCCTCAGATTGGGCTTCAGGGGGCTGTCCACTTGAGACCCTGCGGCAGACGCGGGTCTTTGGGCTCTTGGAGCCAGAAGAGAGGAACTCTTCATACTTCGCCTGGTCGAACTCGACGACGAGGGATTCGACCATTTTCCCCTTATGGAGAACGTCATCTTGCACCACGGTGCGCTCGTCAGTAACGAAGGTATTCCCCAGCGGAGTCGCCATCTCTTGTAGGGGGCCGGAAAATTTGGTGGTCGGAGAAAGTGGTTTTAGCTGTAAAAGATTTCCTTGATTCAAGCGAAACGATTACAACCAAAAGAACTACTCTTCCCTCTTTTCCAGTTACAAGGGAGGGAGGATGTCTGAATCTTCCCTTTGTTTAAGGCTGGGTTCTTCGTGTGGCGATGGAGAGTGAATCTTGTTCTCCGTTGACCAGATGACCGTCCTAGACCGTCGGGGGTCTTCTCTTCGGTCGGTAGAAAGAGTAACTCAGCTCCGTCTACCAAAACTCTCAAAGAGGAGGTAGGCGAAGAGCGGCTAGTACTCAGTAAGCTCGCTGAAGAGTCGTGCTTCTCTCTTGATGATCCTCCTGCCTGGATTCGATCTTCTCAAAGTTCTCTCCCTTCTCCAAAAAAACTCCGATCCTCTCTTCATAGCAAACAAGGCTATTTATAGGGATCTCAGGGGGTGAAGGTGCCTCCTGAAAACGCTCCCGAATGAGGGGCCACTACCCGCTACATGCGCGGTGACTGGCCCCGCAATCAGGGCAGTTGCAACTGAGACGCGGGCGTTGGGCCAAACGCGCCTTGAGATTTTGAGACGCGGGCGTCGAGCCAAACGCGCCTTGAGACGCGGGCTTCGGGCCTTCACGTCTGGATGCTGAGGCGCGGGCGTCGGGCCGATGCGCCTTGATGCTGAGACGCGGGCTTCGGGCCGACGCGTCTTGATGCTGAGACGCAGGCTTCGGGCCGACGCGTCTGAACGTTGAGACGCGGGTGTAGAGCCAACGCGTCTTAATGCTGAGACGCGAGCATTGATTTCTCGCGTCTAGAGCTTGAGACTCTGCTTCCTTAATGGCTGGTCTGTTAGTCATTTTTAGACAGCCTACAGGTGTAATCCGCTGAAAACCCTCACGAGACAAAACTCGTCCTCTAGGGGTAACCTAGAGGTTTAACGGCTTATTGCACATGCTCAGTGCAATCGAGTAACCTGCGAAAGTGGTCTAATAATTGATTCAAGTTAGTCTGATGTTTTGCTCGAGGGCGAGCAAAAGATAAGTGTGGGGGTGTGATTTGTCACATACATTGCATTTATGTTGTCACTTTACCACACTTGTTAGCTAATAAATTATATTAATAAGTTGTCTTTTTCTTTGCTAAATGTAGTCCCAAATGCTCAAGGAAAGCAAAGAGAAACAAGCCCAAAAGCCCACCAAATTCTGAATTAATTCAGAATAAATTCGAAGTGAAGAAATCAGGGCTAAATCTTGGCATATCAAGAGGTTGAGAAAAATCCTCCCTGAATCGAGCGATTGAAGCCTCAAAATCAAACCCTGTTTCGTCAACGGTTAGAGCAGAAACGAGAAAACTAGCAGGAGATACGGGATAATCTTCAAACCAGAAGCCCCCCTCTTGGTGTGGCCACCTGGCCACACCAATGCCGCGGAAACGCGGCCCAAGCCGCGTTTCCGCGGCAAAACAGTATCAGTTGGGGGAGGTTTGCTCCCCCAATCTTTCCGGAATCTCCTCATTTAGGTTTTTTGCTATAAATACCTCTTTCAGCAGAGAAAAATGCAGCGAAGACTAGGATTAAGTTTTGCATTTATTTTCTTAGGATTTAGGCTCTTTGTTGCTAGAAAGAAAGTTGTAATCTTGCTTTTTAAGTTGTAGTCCAGTTTCAAAAACTTGTGAGAGAGAGGACTGAGAGCTTGTACTTGAAGATTGAAGTGACAATAATACAAAAGTTTTCTCTTCCACTTGCAGTACGGTATAGGTTACATTATGTCTTTGTTTTCTTCTTTTTTCTCCATGGATAACTAAACATCTTTCTGGGCTTGCTATCGAACTCTCTCTTGCCTTTTGTTCTCTCTTGTTTTTAAAAGAAAAAGACCTGATGACTCATATGAAAGCCTTACTTAAAAGTCTTTCTTTTTGAAAGTGTTCGTGAAGGCACATGAGGATGGGTTTGGATGTTGAATTCACAACTCTTTCATGAACATCTCTTGAATCGTTTTTAATTTATTCTTGCTTCTTCGCGCTTGATTTTTTAACATTCGATTCTCCGATTTCTTGAAGAAAAAGACTCAACTCTTCTAACATCTTATGTACTTTACTTAAAGCTTTCTAAAAGACAACTCTAAGTTTTGCAAATGATCATCTAAGGGACTTAGCATTTTAAGAGAAGAATAACTAATTGAGTAGTGAGATAGTGAGCCCAGACTTTTTTTATTATTACAAACAACAACACAATTTCTAAGTTTTCTAAATCACCCTCTCCAAAACTTTTTCTAAAAGTCGTAATTTTTCTTTCATTCATCTCTTTCTTTCCATTCTCTTTTTCCTAAAAAACGAACACAATTCCTTGTTTTAAAAACGAATGACCGAAAAGCTTCCATCGCATCCCTCCTTGTGGACACGACCCGTTAGCCACGAGCTACACGGTAATTCTTGAACTCATTGGTTGTTGTTCTTTATTTTAGCAATCATGTACCTACATCATTTAACAAATTCGTTGACTTTGGTACCCAAATTTTCTTGGGTCCTTGAAAGTTAGTATTCTGAACCCAAACATTATTATGAAATGCATTAAGCCTATCATAGCAAAACTTAATCAAATGACCTTTACGGCCACAATATGTGCATGAAAAGACTTTACCATACATGATGCATGATGTGTGTGTGGAGTGTGGGCATGTTTAGGGTGCTTGGCATGATGTAAAGGTTATGATTTATGAACATGAGCATGAATAACATGTGAATGTTTCTTTGGGACTTGTTTCTTAGGAAACATAGCCTCTAGTCTATTCTTATCAAATTCACATTTTTTCAAGACTACTCCTAATGAATCAATTTTCTCTTTTAGCATGGAAATTTCATTTTCATTAATTTGTGGAAATTTACCTTTGCAAGAAATTTTATAGTTATCAAAGTCCTTTTGTGTAGAAACAAGACTAGAAAGTAATTTCTCCTTTTCTTTTATAAGAGAAAACTTTATGATTTAGAGATTCATTTTCCTTTTTCATTTTCAAATATTTCTTTTTGAGAAAATCATAGTTATGAGATAGTTCTTCAAAAGCTTCTCCTAGTTCATCCATGGATAGATCACAATCAATGAAAGTGTTGGGAGTTACCTTGCTTGTACTTTCATTAGCCATGAAGCACATGTTGGCGGTGTCGACTTCCTCATCGGATTCACTCTCCGAATCCCAAGTAGCCTTTAAAGCTTTCTTCTTGTACGGCTTCTTGGAGGTGGAGGGCTTGGCTTTTGCTTTTTCCGGACATTCCGCAACAATGTGACCCGGCTTTTGGCAATTGAAGCAAATGATTTTCTTCTCTTCTTTACCTTGCCATCTCCTTCTATTTTGAAACTTTGCCTTGTTGTACATTCTCCGAACGTTCTTTACAAGAAGAGAAAGCTCTTCATCATCTTCTTCTTCATCATCTTCATCGGAGTATGTGGAATAACTCTTGAAGGCAATAGCTTTCTTCTTAGGAGGAGCCATCTCTTCTCTTGCTTTTCTTTCCATCTCATGGGTCTTGAGATTCCCAATGAGACCTATAAGCTCTATCTCTTCCTTGTCATTGAGTTCCTTCAAAGTAGTGGCTTTGACTTCCCAAGATGGAGGGAGTGCACGGATGATCTTCCTTACTCTTTGGTCGTTATCAATGACGTCACCTAAAGAAGAAAGTCCATTAGTAATCTTTGTAAATTTAGTAACCATATCATCTATGGTTTCATTCTCTTGCATAGAAAAATTTTCATATTGGGAACGAAGAAGGTCTATTTTTGCCCTCTTTACTTGTGAAGTCCCCTTATGAGTGACAAGCAAGTGAGTCCAAATCTCATGTGTGGATTTGCAATGAATGACTCTAGAGATATCATCGTCATTAAGGGCTTGAAGCAAGGCATAGTGTGCCTTAGCATTAGGATCAAACTCCTTCGTGGCAATATCGGACCAAGTGTCCTCATCACTGGGGGGTGTACTAAAAGGCTTGGTCACCGCCTTTGCAACCCGGCTCCCTAAGGATTGCAAAAATACGGTCATCTTAACATTCTATATGGGAAAGTTAAGGCCATCAAACTTGGGTGGGGTCTTAATTCCTTCGGCCATTTTTACTAAGTGTATGAGGATGAAAAAAAATGAATAGAATGATTAGTAATAAAGGATCTCTCTAAGGTTGTTAAGCCAAGAGCCTAGAGACCAAAGCTCTGATACCAATTGAAAAACACCTAGAGGGGGGTGAATAGGTGTTAATGCTAATCTAATGATCTTTTTAAAGAAGTATGAATATATGATGCAAACGGTCACTCAAAATAAGAAATTGAAGCCGAATTCCCCGTGAAGGGCTCTAGAACTTCTTCTCTTTGATTCCTCTAGATTATGAGTTGAGGCGCGTAATTGCTTTCTTGTTGAGATGAGTAAAGACTGGGAAATGCAAGTAATGAAATGGATGCAATAATGAAGTGCATACAAGATATATCACAAGATAGAAATGTAGAGCAATAAAGAGCAATAAGAAAATCAATCGCAAACACAAAGGATTTGTTTCGAGGTTCGAGCCACCGCTCTACGTCCCCGCCTTCACCACCGTGAAGGGTTTCAACTATATCCACCAAGGAAATTACAAAAGGTCTACCGAAGACCAGAGTACCGAACTCCACCAATCCAATCCTCTTTACAAGAGGGATCTCAACACAAAGAACAAAAAGTAACAAGGTGATCTACAAAGGACCACACACTTCTCTTTTACAACTTCTAATAGAATGAGGAAGTATTTTGGCTCAAGAAGTGTAGAGAAAAATTCAGTTGTAAAGTAGTACTAAATAGCTTGAAAAACAACTGAAAAACAAATTGCCAAGAATGCACTTAGAGAATTGAAAGCCTTTGAAAAATTTTTCTTTCTTTTTGGAAACTTGAAAATAAGGGATTTTCTTGTATTTTGCAAGTGACCAATCCCCTCTATTTATAGGGATTAGAGGAAATCTAATCATCATTAAAACTAGCTTATTAGGTCAGGAAGTAGCCCCCAAAAAATTCAGAGAGATCAGATCAAAACATCTCACTCAAATCAAATGATGAAATCTCTGAAAACTAGCCGTCATGGCTGCTGGCGGCTGTCGGTCGACCGGCCCGGTCGATCGACAGCCCATTGGCAAACTAGCCGTTGGACTCGGTTGACCGGTCGGTCGACCGGCAGCCAAAGGAAAAATTTCTCTTTGTTCTGTCAGTCGACTGGCCCGGTCGACCGACAAAACCCGAGAGCAAAGGGCTTTCAGTCGGTCGACCGGTCCGGTCGACCGACAGACATGCACAAACGTGCACACCCTGACCACAAGGCTCGGTCGACCGGTCCGGTCGACCGATCAAGCCTGAAATGGATCCGGTCGACCGGCAGGTCGACCGACAGGCCTGAAATAGGATTTTTTTAGGAAATTTTTTGAACTTTGAAAAATTTTCAAAATAATTTTGTAAGGCTATATGACTAAGTATCATGCTATAAAGGTTGGTATACATGATATAAATAAGATGTAAAATTGTGAAATAATTTGAGTCATGTAAAACCAACAAGACATGAACCTAAATCAAAACCCAAACCAAAAACCGTATTTTGGAAAAAGATAGTGTGTGTGTGTTTTCTTGAGCCAACTTAACATAGCCTCATTTTTTAACAAACTAAGTCTTACAAAGGTTCTAGGTGACTCCAAGGTCTTCAAATATGGGTTTCTCCATGAAATGTTGCATAGCTTGAAATCTTGAACCCGAAATGAGGCATCTTGAGTCAAATGATCCCGAAATGAGTCATCTTTAGGGAAACACACTACATGAGTCCTTAGAACCTTGAAACACTAGAAAAATGATTAGTACAAATAACTATATATGTTTTGTAATCATCAAAACTCAAAAACCAGGTAATTGTAACCTTGGGCCAATAATCTCTTGAATCTGTGGGGCCACCTCTTGAATCTATCCTCTAAAGAAAATATTCCTCCCTCCTGCCTGTACCGCCTGGTGTTAGCGTGATAAGCATTCTAAGTGCATATTAGCACACACATACCTGTACAATAATAATGCCAGGAGCATATGTTATTTGGTCTCTCCCCTATTCGAATAATGATACTCACATATCAGAGTTCAGATGAGTTCTACTGTAAGTGCGGGCTCCAGCGTGAACTGTCAGTGCTGTGAGACGCCGGTGGGAAAGGGATAAGAATAACACATGATACTGATGATTATTATTGGATAACTTAAATGCAACATACTAATTTACCCATGCATGTGACTTGCCCTGTTATTATGATTCAACAATTCATATTGTATGACTTGAGCTGGACATCTTGTTTTACTATACATGATTCTAGATTTTTACGGGATTTCTTGATCTCTTGTTTACTGACTTGTACCGGCATTACATATTTATGTGCACCTATTCTCTTCATATCGTTTTCTATGCATGTTTTCCGATTCAGATTTATTAATATATATGTATGTTGGCCCAGAGGCCCTTTACTCTAGTTTTGATGATGATTAACTCATGTAATTATTGTGTACTAATAATCTTGTGATATTTAGTTTCAGATATTTGATCAAGATATTAGTCGATATTTGGCTTCAACAAAGGTGTTTTTGGAGCAACACATGTTGATTCAAGAGCTCACGCGTCAAAATCGCATCTAGCACTCGGTTGGAGTCAATCTCGTTGGATCGAGTCGATTTGGAGACGGAGTTCTACAAAAAGATATTGGTTTGTTTAGTTTAAGATTTTGTTTAGATCTTATGTAAAGACTAGATAGTGTTGATATGCTCAAGTTCATATACACACACTTGTTTAAAGTATCATGTTTGGTTTTTAGTTTAACCGATTTTGGATTTCTAGCTCAAATATATGGTTCTCATGAATAGACAGAATCAAAACAAGTTTATAAGTTTTAATGTATATTAGATTTGATCTATACATCTATGCTTCATATACTTAAAAAAACTTATTTTGAAAAGCCTATTCATGTGTTTGGAGTTTTGTATTTAAACAAAACTTATTTTTGTATTAAATGTCAAAAACATATATATATATATATATATATATATATATATATATATATATATATATATATGTATTCGATTCTATCCATATACAATATGCTTCAAAGTTGTCTCAATATCATGTTTTTGTATTTACATGAGTTTTGGAGAAAAAGGTTTTCCATTTCAAAAATTCAAGTTTTGAAAAATATGAATTTTGGTTTAAGGCAAAATTTCAATGACACAAAAATGGTTCAAATTGTTTGTAATATGTGTTGAATTTTTGTCACACATATTCGTATTTTAAAGATATGATAAGAACTTATTTTTGTGGAATTTATGTGTATTTTATGGGATTTTTTAGTAGCCAAAAAGACAAGTTTTCAATCCCTAGAAAATTGGACCTGGCTGTCTACCGGACGACCGGATGGTCGACCGAGTTAGAGGTCGGTCGATCGGTCCGGTCGACCGACGTGTACAGACGTGCACGCAGCCTGGCCTGGTGGGTCGGTTGATCGGGCGGTCTACCGTCCAGAGCCCCGGTCGATTGGCCGGTCGACCGGCAGAGAGCTGCTGCTCTTTGTATCCAGCTTCGGTCGACCGGGCGGTCGACCGGCCAGAGAGCCGTTGCTCTCTGGTTCCAGGCCCGGCTGACAGGGCGGTCGACCGGAGGCACAACGGTCATAAAAATGATCGTTGCGTCGGTCGACCGGAAGGGCAAAAATCCCTTTCTTGCTGCCAACGGGCAGATTTGTTTGTGGGTTATATATACCCCATTTTTTGGCTGATTTCACCAAGAATTTCAAGAGCAAAAGTTCCTATCTTTCAAGTATTTTTCAGTAAGAGTTTTTGGGGTTTAAAAGTTTTATTTATATTTGTTTTTTAAAGCGTTGGAATTTTAAAGAAAATAGAGTCTTTTGGGATTGATTTTTGATCTAAATTTCAATATCTATTTGGAGAATTTCCCAAGTGTTTTTATTTATTACAAACACTTTATTTTCTCAGACTTGAGCTATCATATCTATCCTATCTATT
Organism: Agave tequilana; assembly: GCA_038442645.1. Classification (NCBI taxonomy): domain Eukaryota; kingdom Viridiplantae; phylum Streptophyta; class Magnoliopsida; order Asparagales; family Asparagaceae; genus Agave; species Agave tequilana. The sequence continues at coordinate 26,301 of JAVJIF010025629.1, read as the reverse complement.
AGGATCTTGTTTAGTGAGAAAATGGTTTGTGGTTTGTTGAAACCACCAAGTGTCGTAAACCCTTTCCTTTGCTTTGGCTTTGTGCCTATCCCTCAATTGTGAGGTTGATCTTGTGTGGCTTAGTGCCTTACCTCTAAGTGTAGAGGCTGTATTTGTTGGAGAGAGGAGTTGTGTACTCCTAGTTGTATTTGCCCAAATCCTCAGTGGAGGTTCCCTGTGTGGGAAGCCCTGTGTGGACGATTTAATGGAAATTCTTATGTGTGAAGGCGGGGATGTAGAACTCGATGCTCGAACCTCGAAACATATCTCGGTGTTTGCGATTGATCCATTATCTCTAAACTCACTTTCTTATTTACCTTGCATTGATTCATATTGTTCATATCATATCTTATATGCTTGGTTTGTTTGTGTGTCCCTCACTTGTGTTGAACCAAGAGAGCTTTATATAGCACCTCAACTCTTATTTAGAGGAATTTAGAGGAGATAGTCCATAGCCCTTCACCGGAATTCGGCTACGCTCTTTGATTAAACTAAGTGTGTTGCAATTTATTTTTAATTCCACATTATTTGTCATCTGATTAGCCTTACACCTATTCACCCCCCTCCAGGTATAATTTCAATTAGTATCAGAGCCTACACTCCTGATATTAGGCTTAACCGCCTAGAAGTGAGATCTTGATTTGCTAATCTATAGTTGCATTTGCACACATACTTGTTCACACACACACTCATGGATGACCCTCCCATGTTTGATGTCTCTAAAATTGATAGATGGAAGGTTATGATGAGTTTTCATTTAAAAGCCATCGGTTGGCATGCTTACCTTGCCGTTACCAACGAATCTTATCTTGATAATAGCAAGCATAAAAAGACTAATGCACAAACTTCAAAGGCACTTAGAAAATCTCTTAGCAAAGAATATTTAAATATGGTTTCTCATTTTAATTTCGCCTTTGCAGTATGGAACAATTGACATCTCCCGAGTTATAAACGCCTATCAATGAGGAGGAGAAATCTAGTGGAGAAGAGTCCGATCAACGTTGCTTCATGGTCCAAGAGAATGACTCCCTTGAGGTATATTCGGATACTCAACTAGATGATAGTACTAGTTCTTCTTGTAATGAGTGTATGGATGCATATGCTTTAAATAATGAACTAGCTGTACGTTGTGAAAATTTGTTAGAAAGACATAAACTTTTGAAAAATAAAAGTTTTGCTTTAAAAGAAGAAAATAAATATTTGTCTTCTAAACTTGATGTTGTTTTGCAAGAGAGAGATGAGTTTTCTAATGAAAGGGACTCAATTAAATCCCAACTCGAACTTGCTCTAAATGAAAACAAAATTTTGAAAAACAAAATGATTGCAATGATGTTTTGAAGAATAATGAGATTTTATCTTCAAAACTTGATTTTGTTTTAAAAGTGAATGAAACTTTAAAAAATAAAATTGCTTTAATTTCAAAGAATTTGGATTTGATTTCTAACGAAAATAAATTCTTGAAAAATGATTTATCTTCTCATGTTTGCCATGCTATTGTAGCTTCACCACCTAGTGTATCTATTGCATGCACCTCTTCTTCTATTATTGAAAATGATAAATGCGCTTTAAAGAAGAGTGTTGATTGTTTGGGCTCCACTTTGAGCCAATGTGCCATGAACAACACACGTTTGGAATCCATATTTCTAAGAAACAAGTTTCACCTATGCTTGCACACAAACCACGGCATACACATGCTCCTCACGTTCACACTCATAACACTATGTATGCTCATGTGTACACTTGTACACATTGTGGACGAAAAGGCCACCTTACAAAATTTTGCTTTGATAGAATTAATGATTCAAATTTTACAAATAGATTTGTTTGGGTTAGGAAAGGTGCTGACCCCTATGGACCCAATAGAGTATGGGTACCAAAATCCACTCTTATTTTATTTGATGTAGGTGTGGGCTCTCACTCGACGTAAGGACGCTGATGTCTTGAGGTGAATGCGTTCCGAGCTAAATGATGACAATTTTGGATGCATCACTTTCAAGGAAAGTTTGGTGGGAGGACCACCTTGGTTTGGAGATATAGAGATAATCCCTAATAATTTTGGTAACATCTCTAAACTCCTATTTATGTTTACATGCTTTCATATTGTTGATTTTTAGCATGTTTTGATTTTTCATGATTATTTTGCTAAATACCATGATAATTAGACTATTGACATACATGTATAGTATTTGAGATACACTCATGTTTATATGGACCCATATTTTTGTGTTCTCACTGTAGTTTAGCTATTATGTATATCATAGCTCTAATAACATGTGTATCTACTTAATGATCATGTTTAATTTTTGCACTTCATGTTTTGATTACATGTTTAAGATGTAGTTTTCATTAAAACTTGTGTCAATACTTCTATAACTAGTGAGCCACAAATTGATTATTATATGTTTGTGCTTAATTACTCATTTATACCCATTAGATGTACTTGTATAGCCTAGTTTTGATGATTTATACATTTTGACTTGTATTCCCATATTTTGGACATGTTTTCATGATGATGTGTTTTAGCTTCATGTATATGCTAATTTTATCAAAACTATTAGATATACATGTATACCCTTGAGTCATTTGCCTTTCATGTAAAATCTCTTTATAGACTCAATTATGCTTAGGATATGTATGTATGCCTTTAATTTTGACAAAACATATATATGCCTTGGAGTTAGTATTGTTTTGATGAAAATTAAATTTTCATATTTTTCATGTTTATAAAGGAATTTCATATTGAGCTTAATTGCATATTCACAAGATTTTGTTGATTACATGATTCTTTCACTCACATTAATTGTTTACTCATGATTTGTTTTCATGAGATTATATGAGCTTTATTACTATTTGAGTGTTGATTGTGTGATTTTCATGTTTTCATGGAATATATTCTTATTTTATTCCTTACTTGAAGGATTTCGTACTTGTTTTTAAGATTATCATAAAATCAATTCGTATTCTTCATTTTGGTAGAGTTTTTTTAATTATGCTAAAATTATTTTCAAACTTATTTTTGAAAACCCCACCCATCAAAGGGCGGTTGGATGGGCGACCATGGCTTGTATGCTCAAATTAAATATCTTTTATCATGTGCATGAAAAGGGTAGATCTTTATGAGTTATACACTTGATTCTAATCGAATTTTCAATATCACAATTGATATTTTCTTTGTATACTCATATTTTTTTTATATATGTATGCTTCAAATTTCAAATAATATCAATTTCTATGGGTATTTTCATTTTCATACATATATATGATTTGATTGTGGTTGATTTAAAATATATTTACATGTTTAAAGTATAAATTATGTTTATTCTAAGCTTGACTTAAATCTTAATTTCAATTAGTATCCCAATTGATCCTTTAATAAGCTTATGCATTATTTTCAATTAGTATTTTATTGATATCAACATTTATAATATACTTCAATTGATATCAATATGTTTTGATTTCCAATTGGGTTTCAATTTCAATTGGTATCACAAATATTTTACCTTTTATTTGGTATCAAAATTTACCATGTATTTCTATTGGTATCAAAATATAACATACTTTACTTTCATTGGTATCAAATCGTACAAATGTTTCAACTTCAATTAGTATAAAAAATTTCCAATTTCAATGATATCAAAAATCTTGTGATATCTTAAAATTTTGTTTATTTACAAATGGTACCTCAAAATTTGATTTAAGAGACATCAAAATTTGTTTTAAAGTGATTTTTAAGAATGTTTTGATATGTATTGCCTATATGCAAGGAGAGCTTAACATCTCTTCTATATATAGATTCATGTTGAGTGTATCTTGTATTGAGGAGCTTGACATCTCTTCTTTATGTGATACACATGTGTAGGGGAGTTTCACATCTCCACTTATGTATTGCATATTATGCTTTCTGTGAGTTAGGGTTCTGTCATCCATTCTTCATGTAATGCAGTATGCAGGGGAGCTAACTTTACGTCTTCCTCTTCATGAATGTATGTCGCATGTATATCCTTATTGTTGATTTATTTTTCACCCTTTTGTTGATGATTGACAAAAAGGGGGAGAATGATTTTGAGTTTATATGCATGATTTTGGGTTTATATACATACATTGAGTTTATGTTTTTACAAAATGGGGAGAAGGATTTTGAAAGTTTATATAAAAAGGGGAGAAGTTTTTGATATGCATGTTTCTCTCACCCTGTTTATGCATAAATATTTGTTTAGTTTTATGCACTTCATTGAATATCTTATTGTTTATTGTTATGCATGAGTTAAGGAGGAGCCTCTATGAAGCTTAATTTTAATCCATGCATATATAACTCTATGAGTTTTATCATCATCAAAAGGGGGAGATTGTTGGCCCAGAGGCCCTTCACTCTAGTTTTGATGATGATTAACTCATGTAGTTATTATGTACTAATAATCTTGTGATATTTAGTTTCAGATATTTGATCAAGATATTAGTAGGTGTTTGGATTCAAGAGCTCGCGCGTCAAGATCGTATCTAGCACTCGGTTGGAGTCAAGCTCGTTGGATCGCGTTTGGATCGAGTCGACTTGGAGACAGAGTTCTACAAGAAGACATCGGTTTGTTTAGTTTGTTTAGATCTTATGTAAAGATTTTGTTTAGATCTTATGTAAAGATTAGATAGTATTGATATGCTCAAGTTCACATACACACACTTATTGGCCCAGAGGCCCTTCACTCTAGTTTTGATGATGATTAACTCATGTAGTTATAGTTACTAATAATCTTGTGATATTTAGTTTCAGATATTTGATCAAGTTATTAATAGGTGATTAGCATAAACAAAGGTGTTTTAGAGCTTTCACATGGTGATTCAAGAGCTCGCGCGTCAAGATCGCATCTAGCACTCGGCTGGAGTCAAGCTCGTTGGATCGTGTTTGGATCGAGTCGATTTGGAGACGGAGTTATACAAGAAGACATCAGTTTGTGTTTAGTTTAGAATGTTTAGATTATTGTAAAGATTAGATATTGTTGATATGTGCAAGTTCACAATACACACACTAGTTTAAAATTTCATGTTTGATTTTTCAGTTTAACTGATCTTGGTTTTCAAGTCAAAAACATAGATATAATATCTTTTATGTATATTGGATTCTATCCATATACAATATGCTTCAAAGTTATTTCAATATCATATTTTGTATTTGCATGAGTTTTCGAGAAAACGGTTTTCTATTTCAAAAATTCAAGTTTTGAAAAATACGGATTTTGGTTTAAGACAAATTTTAAGAAGACAAATATGGTTCAAATTGTTTATAATATGTGTTGAATTTTACTCACACATATTTGTATTTCAAAGATTATATAAGAATATATTTTTGTGGAATTTAAGTGATTTTATGGGATTTTATTAAAGTCAAAAACCCAAGTTTTCAATCCCTATATTGTTTGACCTGGCTGTCTGTCGGTCGACCGGACCGGTCGACCGAGGAAGAAGTCGGTCAATCGGTCCAGTCGACCGACATGCACAGAACGTGCACGCAGCCCAGGCTGGGAGGCCGGTCGACCAGGTCGGTCGACCGCCAGAGACTTGTGCTATCTGGAAATGGCCCCGGTCGAACGCCCGGTCGACTAGCAGAGAGCTCTGCTCTCTATTTTCAGTTTCCGATCGACCGGCGGCTCAAAGGCCATAATTATGACCGTTAGCCGGTCAACCGCCCGGTCGACCGGAAGGGCAGTTTTGCCCTTTGCCAGACTGCCAACGGGCAGAATTTTATGGGGCTATAAATACCCATCATTTGAGCTGGTTTTTAACAAGTTTTTAAAGAGCAAAAATTTCCATCTTCTTAAGTGTTTTAATAGCAAGTTTTAAAAGAGTTTTGCGCTTAAAAATTTGATCTTTATTTTGTTTTAAAGGATTAGAAAAATCAAAAAAAAAGAAAAGTCTTTGGGAATTGGTTTGATCTTCATTTACATTTCTATTAAGAGTTTTTCTCTTGAGTTTTTCTTTGTGATTTTGATTTCCAAACTCTTTATATTCTCACACTTGAGCTATCTATCTATCCTACCTATTAGGATCTATTTTGTGGGAAGATTAGTTTGTGGTTGTTGATACCACCAAGAGTTGTAAACCTTCCGTACTTTGTGATATCTCTCTAGTGAGAGGTGATTGTGTTGACATCCCTCTAGTGAGAGGTAATTGTGGAGGTTGAATTGGAATCCCTCAAGTATGAGGTGATTGTTGTTGGTGGCTTTGAGCCTAATCCCTCTAGTGAGAGGTTGATTATTGTTTGGCTAAGTGCCCATCCCTCTAAGTGTAGAGGTGATTTGTGTTGAGTCTTGCCTCTAGTGAGAGGCTATATTTGGTGAGAGAGGAGTTGTATACTCCCAAGTTATATTTTCCCAAGTCCTCAGTGGAGGTTCCCTATGTGGGAAGTCCTGTGTGGACGATATAGTGAAAATCCTTCTGTGTGAAGGCGGGGACATAGAGCTGGGTGCTCGAACTTCGAAACATATCTTGGTGTTTGCGTTTGATCCACTTTCTCTAACTCTCTCTCTCTTATATTGTGCCTTGTATTGATTCATATTGTTCGTTCATTCTTATATGCTTGATATTACTTGTTTGTGTGCCTCACTTGTGTTCAACTAAGAGAGCTTTACATAGCACCTCAACTCTTATTTAGAGAAATTTAGAGGAGATAGTTCAGAGCCCTTCACCGGGAGTTCGGCTACACTCTTTGGTTACACTAAGTGTGCTGCAATTAGTTTTTAATTCTGCATCATTTGTCATTAGATTAGCCTTAGACCTATTCACCCCCTCTAGGTGTACTTTCAACACTTGTTCAAAGTATCATGTTTGGTTTTCGGTTTAACCAGTTTTGGATTTCTAATTCAAATATATAGTTTTCATGAATAGATAGATTCAAAAGAAGTTTACAAGTTTTAATATATATTAGATTTGATCTATATACATCTATGCTTCATATAGTTAGAAAAACTTATTTTGAAAAGCCTAGTCATGTGTTTGGAGTTTTGTATTTAAACAAAACTTATTTTTGTATTAAAGGTCAAAAACATAGATATATATATTTCTCTATATATATATTGAATTCTATCCATATACAATATGCCTCAAAGTTGTTTCAATATCATATTTTTGTATTTACATGAGTTTTGGAGAAAACGGTTTTCCATTTCAAAAATCCAAGTTTTGGAAAATACGGATTTTGGTTTAAGGCAAAATTTTAAGAACACAAAAATGGTTCAAATTGTTTGTAATATGTATTGAATTTTTGTCACACATATTCGTATTTTAAAGATATGATAAGAACTTATTTTTGTGGAATTTATGTATATTTTATGGGATTTTTTAGTAGCCAAAAAAACAAGTTTTCAATTCCTAAAAAATTGGATCTGGCTATCTGCCGGTCGACCGGACGGTCGACCGAGGTAGAGGTCGGTCGATCGGTCTAGTCGATCGACATGCACAGACTTGCATCTGCCTGGGCTGGTGGGCCGGTCGACTAGGCGGGCTACCGTCCAGAGCCCCAGTCGACCGGCCGGTCGACCGGCAGAGAGCTGCTGCTCTCTGTATCTAGCTCCGGTCGACCGGGTGGTCGACCGGCCAGAGAGCCGTTGCTCTCTGGTTCCGGGCCCGGTCGACCAGGCGGTCGACCGGAGGCACAACGGTCATAAAACTTGTCTTAAACCTTTTCCTTTTTCTCCACGGTGGACCGGTCGGTCAACTAACAGGTCATTCTGACCTGCAGTTGGCTCCCAACGACTAGTTTTTTGAAGTCTATATAAGGGGGCTGTTTTGGGTTATTTTATACAAGATTTCAAGAGGGTTTTAAAGCCAATTTTTTTCATCTCTCTAGTAATTTTCTCCACTTGTTTTTGGGCTAAAACTTCCATATCAAAAGGAGAGTTTTCAAGAGTGTTTTTCAAAAGAGATTTCTTGAGTTTTTCACCATAACTCTATCTTGTTTTTCTCACACCAACTTGAGCTTTCCATTGCTAAATCCATCCTATAGGAGCTTTTGTAAGAGTATTGTTAGGTGATCAAAGTGTAAAGATCACCATGTGTTCATCTTTATATTTGAGGAGGCAAACTTACAGGTTCGTATTGTGACGAGTTCTTGTGGGAGCTCGGTGTAGAGGTGCGGAACTCGGAAAGCTAGTGTGCTTGCATGTGTTGTTCTTGCGGGAACAAGAGAGGGACTAGTGAGTTCAAGAGTTCTAGTGTGAACTCGTTGTAGGTATTGCGGCACTAAGTGATCTTGCGAGATCGATTCTAATGGAAATCCTTCATAGTGTTGAAGGCGGGGACGTAGAGCAAGGGTGCTTGAACCTCGAAATAATTCTCCCCTGTTTGTGATTGCTCTCTCTCTCACTTGTGTTTATATCTTGCGTGCTTATATTGTTTATCTCTTTATATGCTTGATATACTTGTGCTCTATTGATATATGGCTTGGGATTATTTGCTCACACTTGTATTCAACTAAGAGAGCCATAGTGGCGCCTCAACTCTTAATCTAGAAGAATCTTGAGGAGATAGTCCAGAACCCTTCACTAGAAATTCGGCTACACTCTTGTGTTATACCTTGTGTATTAGCTTAATAGATTTAGTTTGTATAAATAGTTTTAAATTTCGCATCATTCATCATTAGATTAGCTAGTACACCTATTCACCCCCCTCTGAGTGTAGTTCCAAATATTTGCTGAGCTATTACTTGACATGCTTTCACTTGATATGTTGACATTTATCGTGCTTTCACCTGACTCTTGCGTGTTATTACTTGACTCAAGATTATTACATTATGAGAATGTAATAATTGTTATCCTAATATACTCCAGTACACTGTACTCCTGATACACCTGTACCTGACATGCTCCTGCTATTCACATAAGCTGAAAATTATGCATAATAGACTATAAAAAGGATAACTTTCATCAGGTAAGAGTAAAACTGATAGATTTCAATTGGTGATTATGTTTATAGAGGTATTGGGTATGTTGTGCAACTAAAACTTTTAGTTCTACCTGAGGGCCTCTAGGTGTTCCGAGGGGTGTACTGGCACCCTACCTCCTATTACATTCTTAAATGGGCATACAATAAGACCCTTCCCCTTCTTGGGCCTCGCGACTGGTTTCATACACCAGCGATAGAACACCCTGGGTTGTGATTCCAGGTATATACAAGACCCATTATAAACATAACTCATTAATTTCCTCATCAATTTTCAATAACAACCTCAGCTTACTCATATATGGATGTATGTATGTTGGGACACTAGGACACATACCTAGATATATGAGTAAGTCGAATAATAATAAGATGCTAATTAATAATTTTTCGTATTGTTTTGCAATTCGGGTTAGATGAACTCATATTATGGTAACATGAGACATAAGTTATATATAAGGGTTTCTTTACTTGGATTATTCTTTCGACGTACTGGTCTCATGAAGTCATAAACTGAGCTTGTACAACTGGTTTTGTCCGAATTTGATTTTATCAGTTTTTTTCAGTTTTCATCTATTTTATGATGTTTTCTTAGTTTAGGAGATAACTCGGGTTGTGTGAACTCTGATTACAGTAACGTAAGGTATATGGTGTATATATGAGCGTTAACTTGTTTGGATTATTCCTTCGATGCACTGATCTCACTGATCCATAATTTGGGCTTGTAAAACTGGTTTTTTCACCTTCACTTTACCGAATGCCTTCTTGCCTGCTCATGTATGTCTTTTCTTATCACGTACATCCTTTTCGATTAGGATTTATCGATATACGTGTGCTTGTCTATACACGCTACTTGGCACTTATCTTCGTTGGGCAGCTTTCAGACTCCCCTGGACCTATATGCTCAGATCCCGGACCGTGGTAGACTTCCTGTTGATCAGAGTGGTGCAGCTGTAGTGTAGTGGATCAACAGTAGACCGTCCGGGGTCCTTTTCTTTTAGGCTTCTTGCTTGGCCCTCGAGTCTTTCTTTTGTAACTCGCGGGCATTCTTTGTACTGTTCATACGTCTATATATCTTTGTATTCTCACTTTTGCGCCTATTGATGATGTAATATGCTTGTGATATTACGTCACATCTTGTGATAACTTTGTAATTGTACTCTTACGCTGTAATCGATAATACGCCAAGCACTTTCAGACTCTGATTCTTGCATGTACTGATTCTTAGCGTATATATGCGAGGGTATTTTAACCTGCGTATATACGTCGCAATAATGTCTTTGTACCCGCGGGATAAGGGCATTACAAATCTCTTCCAACTCGAAAAGCTTATTCATGCACAAGCCTAGTGTTAGTTACTGTTGGTTGTTGGGTCAATATGACAACTAATCAAGATCACTGAAATATCAACAATCTAATTGGCCAGGTGGCAAATATCAGGTGGGAGGTTTTCCGTTCAATAGAACGTTCCTTAATTTAAGAACCACCTTTCAATTTTCTTCCTTGGTTAAACACTAATTAGACTGATATAAATCAGTCTCAATATATTGAATAACAGTATATCCCCTGTATAAAGAAATCAATTCACTTATACAGTACTTGGAGTGAGGTACGCTTAAAGCGAATCTCCTTAAGACAATTACGTCCCTCGCACCGGTGCTAACGGGTTACTAGACGCTGGTCTCCCAAGATACAACACTCCTTCACGGTATTTGGATAGCACTACCAAATCACCGTACGGTCGAACCGTAGTTAACCAGTACCTTCACAGGATTATTGAAGCAGCGGGAGAAAGACAAATTTCGGGAGAATATTTGCCTTTACTTTGGAGGAGCACCCACTGTAGAGGAAGAAGGAAAGTTAAAGAATATTCTTCTTCAGAAGTCCCAGATTCAAACAACAATTCTATTTAAAGAATCTGTTGAATTTTCTGAGCCCTCTTTCAGAATGAATTTTGCAGAATCTCTTTTGGAAGCCGCTTTGAAAACTGAATTTCTCACTTCTCGTTGGAAGTTACTTCAGAACTTCACTTCCCACTTTTCGTTGGAAGTTACTTCAGAACTTCACTTCCCAGTTCAGAACATAGAGAGAGAGAGAGAGTGGATATCCATCATTTTCTTGCTGTTGGTATTCTTGGTGTTGTGTTTAATTGAGAATTCGGAGCGCTATTTATAGCGCTCCTGGAGGGGCGAACGGGTCCGAACCCAACGAAAAGTTGCAACAGTTCGGTCTGAACTGTTGCAATGGTTCGACCCAACAATTGCAACTGTTGGTTGTCCAACTGACGCGGAGCGAGTCCGTTGGCGGGGCGATTCGGATCCGGATAGCGGAGCAGGTCCGTTGGCAGGCCGGTTCGGATAGTGGAGCGGGTATGCTCGCAATCCATACCCGTGAGACCTGATTCAAAAAGAACCAGGCCGGGTAGGGAACCAGAACCTGAACCCAGACCAGGACCCGAGCCCGGCACGGCGCCGGCCGGCAGCCGCCGCCGCAAGCGACGGCGCGCGCGGCGATTCGGATCCGGATAGCGGAGCAGGTCCGTTGGCAGGCCGGTTCGGATAGCGGAGCGGGTATGCTCGCAACCCATACCCGTGAGACCTGATTCAAAAAGAACCAGGCCGCGTAGGGAACCAGAACCCGAACCCAGACCCGGACCCGAGCCCGGCACGGCGCCGGCCGGCAGCCGCCGCCGCAAGCGGCGGCGCACGCGCATGTGCGGGCATGGTTCCCTCCCAATCGCGCGCGAAAACTCCAAGTACCCAAAGGGCATACCCTTTGTTCTCAATTTTCTCTATTTAAACACTACTAACTTCCATCCCATGGCCAATGTGAGACTAAATGCTTTTAGTTACCTTTAGTCCCATTTTGGCTTTGAATTAGGCAATCTTTAGACTTGAATATCTCATTCATTCGAAGTCGGAATTGAACATGTGAATATACCCCGTTCATCCCCTATGGAAGGAGAACACACTCCAACCATCATCCAATTTATTCGATCAACGGATCTCGCCGTAATTCAATTCAAAGATTCACATTTATATTCTTCATATTCCAACAGTTACTTATATCAGTTTAAACTCTAGTTATTAGGGCATTTTGCTGTTTTTTTACCTTCAGTCAAGATCTAAACTTGTTGACGTCCCAAGATCTAAATTCGTTGACGTCCCACCAATGAATCCCGTGATCTGATCGCATGCACCACGACCTCCCTGACTATTACACACACGCGTGCGCGCTGCGGGCAAAGCGGCAGCGTTGCACCTGCTCCCTCTAGGCCAGCGGTTGTTGCGCTGGCGACCCGGGCTGCCGGTCGCCACCGAGCGCCGCCACTCCCTTTAAGGCTGTCGCTGCTGGTGGTGGTGGCAGGAAAAAGAAATGAAAGAAGAGAGAGAGAGAGAGAGAAGAAAGGAGAGTGGGAGAGATTAACTTGATCCTTTAACAAGAGAGGAGGGAGATAGGGATTGATGGCTGCTGGTTATGGCGAAGAGAGGAAGAGATGAAAGAGAAGAGGAGAAGAAAAAATAAGGCTAAATTAGTTTCTATTTTCTCTCATTTTCCTCTTTTCTTTCCCTATGTAAATTCTTTTGCAAAATTGCCACTTCATCAACTGTTCCCTCAAAGCACCCCTCTTTTCTCCACCTCATCACCACCCCTCACCATTGTTGTGCGCCGATGACAACAACCGATAGAGGATCTCACAGATCTCAAACACAAAGAACAACCAAATAGATCCAAGAAGAACACACAATCACAAAGAATAAGATTTAACGAGGTTCGGCCTCAATGCCTACGTCCTCGGGGCAATTAATGGAGAGATTTATATTTAGGAAGATGATTACAATAGCTCTTAAGCCTCTTTGAATGCAAGAGAACTCAAAACTAATCCTTTTTCACAGGCCTAAACCCTAGAAAACTCCAGCAGCCCTTAAATACCCTGCTGTTCCGCAATTTGCGGAACAGCATATTTTTGCCCAAACCCGACTGTCGGTCGACCGGCGAGTCGACCGACCTCCCCTCCGGTCGACCTGGTCGGCCGACCGAATTTAACCGAGAGTTTGGCTCTTTACAGTCAGGGTCTTTCGGTCGACCGGCCGGTCGACCGCCTAAAGCCCTGTGCATGTTGTGCATGTTGGTCGACCGGACCGGTCGACCGACCCTGCCTGATTCTGCTGCTGCTGCTGTTTTCTGCTGCTGTCCACTTTGCCTTCCGTCGTCGACTTCCTTGGCGATCTCCTCGACGCGACCCATGGCAATCCAGCAATCCAGTCAGCTTCCTAGGTAATAATCTCTCTCTTTCCAATAATTCTCCACCTCGGCGAAGATTTTCAAATCTGAGCCGAACTCCAATGAACCCCAGTCCATCACCTGGCGAAATCGACACACGATCTCGGCGAAATCGACACACGATCTTGGCTTGCGCGCACCGGTCGAAATCGATACACGATCTCAGCGAAATCGACACACGATCTCGGCGAAATCGACACATGATCTTGGCTTGGAATCTTTGGCTCATCTATTCCTGGAAAACATCGCACATGCCTTCCCTGCACTTCACCTTAGGAGAATTTCCATACTTGCCGATCACTAACCGTGGCTCCCTCTACGCAACTTCACGACCTCACAAAGACTTCCTTATGAGCCAACACTGACTCTTCACTGACTAGCTCTATCTAGTCTACCTGTCTTCCACTGACGGTTCACCAAGTCTGTGTAGAGCCCACCAAGCATCATCGGCTTCAACTGGATGCACACCCCTCCTAATGCAAGCTCAACATCTTCTCACCGGAAGATCACCTATTCTTCGAGATCATAACACTCCACCTCTACGTGAAGTCCAACTGGCCACAACATTCACCTCTACGTGAAGCCTCTTCACCTCTACATGAAGTCTTTTCACCTCTACGTGAAGTCTCCCCATCTCTATGTGAAGTTCCATCGGCCATAACTCTTCACCTCTACGTGAAGATCCAAACAGCTTCTCGAGAACCCAAATAGCTTCATAAGAGTTGCATCACCAAATGGCTGCGCCTTTACGGCTGCCTACGTACCTTTGCCCAAAAGGATCAAGCCAACCGTAGTTCATTAAAATGAGCTTCATCAAGCTCAAGCACTTGCACCTCTATTTGCAGCAGCGAGCCTGTCTGACCGAGTCATATGAACCTCTTCCTGACCATCATGGAGAGCAACGGCCTTTAACTTCAGCTTGTCGATATCACAAGCTTGAGATCCATGCTTTTTTAACCACGAACGGGGTTTCACCTTGGTTCCTATGGCTGCAAATAACTCGACATCCTCAACAATGTCGTCAATCTGTTCAGCATCACCCTTGGTATCTTGAACTCCTCCCGGTGTCACCTCCGATGAAGTCTCCTCTGATGTCGAACCAACTGGAGATGATGGAGTAGCATCAACCTCCACCCGCTGTAATCCTTCCTTGGTCTTCGTCCTCTCCACCTGCTGAGAGACAGTGGACTTCAACACTGAAGCCTCTCCAAATGTGACATGCCTGCTCATCACGATCTTCTTGTCTTCGGGGTCCCACAACCTGCAGCTGTTCCTTTTGACACCCAAGTAGACAAACCTCTTTGCCCGCGGATACACCTTGCCACTCTTGGCACTGAAGTAGGCCGGACTTCCAAACTCCCACAGCATACCATGATCTTGAGCAACTTTCCTAGACCAAATTTCTAATGGAGCTTTACCTCCTATCACAGTCGATCGATTCTTGAGATGGCTAACATACTCAGTCGCCTCAGCCCAAAACGACCTGTCTAATCCTGCATTAGACAACAACCTCCGAACCTCCTCCAGCAAGGAACGGACTACATCTCTAGCCAAACCCATCTTTACCTGTTGTGAAGTGAGTAGCAATACCTGTGTTCTGGCTAAACCATAGGAACTGGTCCATGTCCTTTCCAACATTACCAATATGAAGCTCCTTTATCTTCCTACCTATTTGCCTCTCCATTCTTCCTTTCCACTTCATCAACACATCTAGGGCTTCACCCCTTTGTCTCATGGGATATATCTAAACCTGCCTAGATGAATCATCAATAAACGAGACAAAGTACCTGTGACCTCCAAGCGATGCCGTCTTAGCAGGTCCCCATACGCTCACGTGAACACAATCAAGAAGACCTTCATTGTGGTGAGTACTGGTGCTGAATCTCACCGTCTTCTTGTCCAGAACGCTGTGTCCACCTTCCAACTTGCAGGTAGCAGCACCTTCCATGGATTCCTTCTTTGCAGGAGCTTGCAAAGACCTTCCATCTTCGTGTCCGACCTTTCCCTGCCAGTCCTCCTGGCCACCTTTATCTGAAGAACTTGAAGTCTCCACCTGATCTGTAATCGTACTACCCTTTAAGTAGTAGAGATTGCCTCGGCGGACGCCCTTCATCACCACCATCGAGCCCTTGATCATCCTGAGATCGCCATCTCGAACAGATATCACCATGCCCGATGCTTCCAAAGTTCCCACGGAGATTAGATTTCTCTTCAACTGAGGTACATACCTCACTCCTTTCAGCTTCCTTTCCATCCCATCAAACATCCTGATTCGGATTGTACCTACACCCTCCACGCTACATGGGTGATCGTCGCCCATAACGACCGAACACCCCTCAAGCTGCTCAAAGTTAGAAAATCAGCCCCGATTAGGGCACGCATGGTATGTTGTACCTGTATCCAGAATCCACTCATCTTTCCATGAGTTACCAATAATGAGAGAACTGACTGAAAAAGAGAAACCTGATGAGTCCGAATCTGCTCCATCTGCCTGTGAACTGCTCCTCTGAGTATTCGTCACTTTTGCAAGATTTGTTTTAGCCTTCGACTCCTTTTTCTTCCCTTGAACTTTGGACAGTCCACTTTCCAGTGCCCTATCTCTCGGCAGAAAATGCACTGATCCTTCCTCAGATCCCTATAGCCCGACCTGGACTTCGATCTTCCTCTCACCTCCTTACCCTTCCTCGATGAACCTCTGCCCCTTACTTCCAGTGCCTCCACTGATGAGCTCATCTGAGAAGGATGTCTCTCCTTTCTCCTCGTCTCATAACTTATCAGTGCAGATGACACCTCATGGTAGTCCAAAGTCTGCCTACCATTGATAAACGTCATAGTGAATGTCTCATACTCCTCCGGTGGGAGTGAGTTCAGGAGAATGACCGCCTTATCTTCCTCTTCTACCACGACATCCACGTTTATCAGATCTGTAAGAAGCTTTGTGTATCGGTTGATGTGCTCATTTACTGTGCTCCCCTTCTTCATTCGAAACTGATACAGCTTACTCTTAAGCTGCAACCTGGATTCCACACTCTTCGTCAGGTATTTCTTTTCAAGGGTTTCCCACAGTTTCTTTGCGACGTCTCATGTTGCACAAGATATTTTATGTCTTGTGACAAGCATGAACGTATCAAGCCACATGCCGACCTGTTCATCTTTGCCCACTCTTCATCGGTGGTTATGTTCTTCTTCCTCTCCAATAGGAGGGTATCCTTGAGATTAGATGCATTCAACGCATCCATAACCTCGCATCTCCACATACCGAAGTTATTAGTGCCATTGACTTAACAACTTCAATCCTTGGATGAGTGTTCATTGTCTTAACAGATGCAGTTTCTTCTGCCATTGAGATTTTTTTCCTGATCCTCTATCTATGTGGAAGATCAACTAACTTGAAATAGATCTATACACAGATAAAAATTTGATTTTTACCTGTCCCTTGAAACCCTAGATCGAGTTTCTCACCAGATCTACTCCACCACGGATTCAACGAGCCCTCCTTGAGTCCTTCTGAGATCGACACATGATCTCCTCGAACACCCAATACCTCAGATCTGAGATCGACACACGATCTCCACCGGATCCGATCTCGAGCCCTCCGAATCCTCAAAAAATCCCAAGAGCAACCTAGATGCTCTGATACCACTTGTTGTGCGCCGATGACAACAACCGATAGAGGATCTCACAGATCTCAAATACAAAGAACAATCAAATAGATCCAAGAAGAACACACAATCACAAAGAACAAGATTTAACGAGGTTCGGCCTCAATGCCTACGTCCTCGGGGCAATCAATGGAGAGATTTATATTTAGGAAGATGATTACAATAGCTCTTAAGCCTCTTTGAATGCAAGAGAACTCAAAGCTAATCCTTTTTCGCAGGCCTAAACTCTAGAAAACCCCAGCAGCCCTTAAATACCCTGCTGTTCCGCAATTTGCGGAACAGCTGATTTTTGCCCAAACTCGACTGTCGGTCGACCGGCGAGTCGACCGACCTCCCCTCTGGTCGACCCGGTCGGCTGACCGAATTTAACCGAGAGTTTGGCTCTTTACAGTCAGGGTCTTTCGGTCGACCGGCCGGTCGACCGCCTAAAGCCCTGTGCATGTTGTGCATGTCGGTCGACCGGACCGGTCGACCGACCCTGCCTGATTCTGCTGCTGCTGCTGTTTTTTGCTGCTGTCCACTTTGCCTTCCGTCGTCGAATTCCTTGGCGATCTCCTCGACGAGACCCATGGCAATCCAGCAATCCAGTCAGCTTCCTAGGTAATAATCTCTCTCTTTCCAACAACCATTTCTCTCCAACACACCACTACGTTAATAATTTAAGATTTGTATTAATTAATGGAACGTTATGTATATATTTATTTTATGTATACATATGTAAGTATGATGGGAGTTTGGAATACTAGTATACACCTTATGTATTCAATCATTATAAAATTTCTATATATACGCACAAGAACTTTTAACACATATATGTATGACTATTTCCCTCATATACACAATTCTATGACAAAGTTGTGTGTGTGTAAGTATATTAGTGTATTCACATCGTATTCTTCAAAATTTAAATTTCTATTTTATTGACCTTGTGGTTAGACAAGTTAGTTACCCTAATTATCTGAAAAAAATTTAATTATGATGGAAATCAGAATTAATTAGACCCGGGTGTTAGAGTCTTCGTGTCGGAGGGTGGAGCAGCTTCGGAGGTGATCTTTACACCATTGACTGAAGCCTCCAAGAAACTTTCAAGCTCCGATTGAGTAGGATCAGAAATTGATTACTACATATTGAAAATCTAATCATTCAGCCCTCTGTATAGAAATTACATTAAACCTAGATACCCACTTAATCATTCAGCCCGCTATTATATATTTAAATCCAAATTCTTCACAGGATACGTCCTTTTTTCATTATTTCACTTTTTACGTGTTGGGCTAGATACTACTCCACCTTCGGGTGTTGGGTTAGGCAGTTGGATATTACAAATGTTTTACAGTGTAGAGGGTGACACCATTGTCATTTGTTATTTTTTTGTTTCAAATATATGTCTATCGTGGTGGTAGTATTATACTGACCTAATCATTTGGCCCGCTATTAGGTTTATTTTTGTCATTATTTAAATTATGTCGTGCCCTCTCCCCTCGTTCCTCCAACACCACCAAGAATCAAAATTATACTATAAATTAAGTTGAACTCTTAAAATCGAAATTATATAATAAATTAGGTCCTTGTGTTATTTAAATCTTCACGTTTCCTATTATGTAATTACTTTTTGTTTCTTATTCTTCATTTTATGTGCATATTTAAATTTTCACGTTTTGGGTTAGTTTCTTCACATGTATTATTTATAACTGTTAGTATGCCTTTGTATATTGGCATTTGGTACCATTGTGGATTGATATATTGGTAAATACTGGTACTTCAACCACTACGGCCGGTCTCATCAATTATTTTGTGCATGTCCGCTCCTTCCCCCACCCCCACCAAAAATCAAAATTATCCTATAAATTAAGTAGAGCTCCTCTATTTTCACTGAACTGAGTCTGAGTCTGAGTCTGAGAGCAATGGATGCAAATTCTGATATGATCCACATCTTCTTCTTCCCTAACTCCTCCCGTGGCCACACCTTCCCGTTGCTCCAGACGGCTCTCCTCTTCGCGCAGCGCCCTGGCGTCCGCTGCAGCTTCGTCACCACCCCGGGGAACTCATCCTACATCCTCCCCACCATCGAAGACGCCAAGGCCTCCGGCCTCCGCCTCGACCTCCTCCTCCTCCAGCCCTTCCCTTACGCCGAGGCAGGCCTCCCCCCCGGCCTCGAATGTTCCGACTCCGTCCCCTCCGCCAGTGCCGACCACCACCACAAGCTCGGCATGGCACTCTTCCTCCTTCGACACCGCCTTAAAGACCTCATCACCGAGCACCGCCCCGACTGCATCATCTCCGACGCCCTATTCTGCTGGACAGCCGACGTCGCCCTCTCCCTCTCCGTCCTTCATGTTGTCTTCTCTGTCTTCAGTGCCTTCTCCAAGACCGTCACCGACCATCTCTTCAAGATGAATATCTTTAGTGCCGGTCCGTTAACGGGCCTGCCGCACCCGCTGGAGCTCACCAGCGGGGAGATCCCACTCATGATTCGCCTCTCGGATTGGATGGGTTGGATGGCAGAGAACGAGAGGAAGAGCTGTGGCTTCATTTTCAACACCTTCTACGAGCTCGAATCGGAGTACGTGGACCACTTCGCCCGCAACAATCTCACCGGCACCACCAAGAAGGTGTGGTGCGTAGGGCCGGTGCAGTACAAGGGCAGCAGAGCAGCAGCGGCTAATGAACTTGAACAAGATCGTTGGCGAGAGATCAAGGACTGGCTCGACTCTAAGGAGCCCGAGTCCGTTCTTTATGTAAGTTTCGGTACCGAGTGCTTCTTCACCCATGAGCAACTGACAGAGCTCGCTATCGGGCTACAGAGCTGCAAACATTGCTTCATCTGGGTGGTCAGAGGAAGAGGTGGTGGTGATACCATCCAGGAATGGTTGCCAAGAGAATTTCATGAGACAGTCGGAGATAGAGGGCTGATCCTGACGGAGTGGGCGCCTCAGGTCGCCATCCTGAACCACACAGCGACCGGGGGGGTCGTGATGCAGTGTGGGTGGAACTCTGCCATGGAGGCGGTGTGCGCGGGTCTGCCCATGATTGCGTGGCCGCTGCACTCGGAGCAGTTCCTCAACGAGAGGCTAATGGTCGAGATTCTGGGAATAGGAGTGAGGATTCTCAATGTGGCGGGGATGAGAACGCTGGACGCCGAGCTGAAGGGAGTGGTGAAGGGTGAGGTGATCAGGGACGCCGTGGATCGGTTGATGGGGGAGGAGACGAGGAGGTGAGAGCCATGAGGGCGAACGCTAAGAAGTACCAGGAGCGTGCGAGGTCGGCAATGGAGGAAGGGGGATCGTCATACCTTAACCTCAGCTCTGTCATTGAGCTGATCAAGGAGAAGAAGAAGGAGAAGAACAATAAAAATGAAAATGAGAATGAAAATGTCATTCAAGAATGAGGAACAAGAAATGATGATCGTCTCATCTGCTTGAAGTCGTGAACGTTTCGTCTTTAATTTGCTCGTTATTTAGCTATTGCTAAGTTTCTCTGTTCTGAATTCTGATGATCGACAACTAGTGTGTGTGAGAGAGAGAAACTGTAATTGGTGTCTTTCTTTTCATTCGTATCAATGCATGCTTTAATTATTTATGTTCTATCTAGTATCTCGTGGATTCCTTTGTAAATATTTTATTAAGATATCTTATTATTAATTAAAATTACACAAATAAAAATTTCGCTGTGTTTGGCAGCAAGAGTTGTGGAAGTAATTAGTTCATAAAAGATTAAGTTTGATAATTTGGATACTGGATAGTGGTATGAACATGAGGGATGGTAGATATAGGTGATGCATCTGGAAAAGACTCAAGGCGTGTGCTAATATAGAACGGACATATTATAGCCTATGCATCTAGAAAGCTGAAGCCACATGAAAGAAATACCCAACGCATGACTTAGAGCTGATTGCGGTTATCTTTGTATTGAAAATCTGGAGGCATTATTTACTGGGGGACAAGGTTTTGAACTATACCGACCACAAAAGTTTGAAATATATTTTCACCCAGAAAAAACTGAATATGAGACAGAGACGGTGGCCCGAGCTATTGGCAGACTATGATGTGGACTTACAATACTATTCGGGTAAGATCATGTGGTACTCGATGCCTTGAGAAGAAAACCAGAAAATAATATGTTGGCACAAATCACTTAGCAGAAGGAATTACTTAGGGAAATTATACAACTACACTTAGTAGTGGTACGAAGGACCGACAAGTCAGGAAAGTTCCGGCATTTCAGATTCTGCATACACTAATAGAAGAAATCAGAGCAGCACAGAAAGAAGACCACTGATTATAGAAATTAAGAGACCAAGTGGAAGCTGAATTGAAATCAAATGTCCACATACATATAGACGACACACTTTATTTTGTTAACAGAACATGTATGCCTCAAGGGAAAGTTCGCTAGAAAGTTTTGGCAGAAGCACACAGCTCCACCTATTCTATACACCCAGGAGAAACTAAAATGCACAGGAATCTGAATCAACACTTTTAGTGGAATCCTATGAAAGGAAAATCACACAGTATGTGATAAAATGCTTAGTATGTCAGCAAGTGAAGACTAAACATCAGAGCTCAGTTGAACTTCTACAACCATTACCTAAACCAGAAGGGAAGTGGAACACATCACTATGGATTTCATCACCGCTCTACCCCATAGTCCAAAGGGAAACAATGCAGTCTGGTAATTATAGATCGTCTCGCTTAGTCAACTCATTTCATACCATTCAGAATTGGACAATCTAAAAAAGTTTTGGCAGATAAATTCATGATAAAGATAGTTCGACTGCACAGAGTCCTAGTTAGTATCGTGTCAGATAGAAGCACAAGATTCAGATCACATTTCTGGGAGAGTCTCCAGGAAAGTTTAGGGCCTCGTCTTAAATTCAGCGCATCTTATCATCCTCAGACAGACAGGCAGTCTGAACGAATAATAAAGATCCTCGAAGATATATTAAGAGTCTGCATGATAGAAATCCAGGGATTGTGGGAAGACTATCTTCATCTGGCAAAATTCTCTTATAACAACAGTTACCAGGCTAGCATAAAGATGGCTCCATTGAGGCTTTATCCGACAAGAAATGCAGATCCCCGTTATGTTGGGATGAAGTCAGTGAAAGGAGATATTTGGGACCAGAGATTATAGTTCAAACAGTAGATAAAGTCAGAATTATTCGAAAATATCTCCCGACAACATAGAGCCGGTAAAAAGTTGGTTGGATTCTAATAGATGGCTGTTAGAGTTCAGAATAGGTGAGCATGTTTTCCTAAAGATATCTCCGACTAAGGGAGTGATCAGATTCGGCATTCGCGGAAAGCTGAGTCTGAGATTTATCGGCTCGTTCGAAACTCTGGAACGAGTAGGAGTGTTAACTTATAGATTGGCATTGCTGCCATCACTGGAAGGGATGCATAATGTATTTCATGTGTCTTAACTCAGAAGATGGGTCAGGGATGAAAGTCACATACTGGATCACTCATAACTAGAACTATAGCCAGATTTGTCATATACCGAGCAGCCGATGGCCATATTAGACAGAAGCATCAAGACACATAAAAAGAGGTATATACCATTGGTTATGGTATCTTGGAATAAGCATGCCCCAGGAGATGCTTCTTGGGAAAGGGAAGACATTATTCTTGAGTGTTATCTCCAGTTATTTGTATCATAAGCTCATAATTTCCTTATCATCAACCCAATCTTTTATGTGTCATCACGTCCTTATTGAAATTTTGAGGATGAGATTTTTGTAAGGTAGGTAGATTGTCACACACTATCCCCGGAATAGTACTTAGTTATATCTCCTTATTTTTCATTGGTATTCTTTTATTGGTATTTTTCCTGAGTCCGAAATTGTTTCAAGTATTTTTTCCCTTTCTTTTCCTATTTTCTTTTCTTTTTCTTTCTTTTCCTTTTCCTTTTTCCTTCTTTTTTTCTTGTCTTTTTCTTTTTTCTTTTCTTTTCTTTTATTTTTCTTTCTCCCATCTTCTACAACTTTCTCCTTCTATCTCCTTCTTTCCTCCTCTCTTTTTCTTCTCCTTTCTTTTCTCCCCTCATGGCTGATCACATTCCCCTCCTCCTCTCTCTAAAAATCTCTCTGAAAATTTCTTCCTCTCTCTCTCTTTAATTTCTCTCTCACAAAACCTTATTCCTCTCTCTACACAGCCGGCCACCCCCACTCCATCGGTCGCTGACCTCCCCCTCTTGTGACCACTGCCGGCCAGCCATACACCCGACGTACCACCTTCTCCCTGACTCTCCCTCCATCTTTTCCTTCCTCCATCTCCATAATTTCACTACCACCATCTTCTTCCTCCACCAATCCCACCACCCCTCCACTTCCACCACCACTTCACACCACATCCACCACCCCCACAACCACCGCCTCTACCTTTTCCATTTTCATTAGCACCACCACCATCAAATTCTCCATCATCACCAAAACCTCCACCATCTCCTCCATCCTAGTCTCTAATTCCACTACCATCACCAAAATCACTACCCTATTCCCTCCCCTTTACTCCCCAGGCTTGGTCAGCCACCTCCCCGGAACCCGCGCCTTTCCCCAAGGCCAAACGCAAGGCCCTAGCTCGGCTACCCTCTTGGTCATGCCCTCTCTCCTCTCTCTCCACTTTCTCTCTCCTGAACACATGTACACATTGATTTCCCAGAGTTCTTGGATCGTGCTTTGTGTTCCGTAATTAGGCAGGTGTTCTTCCGCGCATTATGCGAGTATTTTCCTCACTTTGGTGAGCGTATAATGTATTTGTATGGTTATTGTATTTGTACTGGGATTGTATATGTATCTATGTGAAGAATGCTTGTAATAGTGTAGTAGATTTTTTGTGTTTGTGCGAACTTCTTTATAATTCTGGATTTATTGTGGATTTGGCCGACCCTTCATGGTCATTAGCCTCACAGCTTTACTCTAGCATCCGAGCTCAGCCTTCAGGCTAATCACCAGCCTTCGGGCATAGCCCACTTAGGTTTTAACTAGCTCAGCTGGGAGGTGAGCTTCGGACTCAGTGTTTTACCAGTAAAAGCGCTCAAGCGTAGCTTCTCGCCTGTGATAGCAAGGTGTTTGTACGCCCGCTTTGCTGCATGTGCTTAGCTTCGCCGCGATCGTGGCTTTGTCACGTGTATAAGTGTGGCGTTCATATGCTCGCTTCACCATGTGTATCTAGTTTCACTGTGAGTATGGCTTTGTCGTGAGCGTTAGTAAAAGTGTTCATACTCTTGCTACGCCGTGAATGTTAACATCGCCAAGCGCTTTAGCATTTAGGGCTGCGCCGCTAACTCCGCCAGAGCCAAACTCTATTGTATGCCCGACGTGATGCCGATACGGGTTGGTTTTGATCCAACTTGACCAGCCCTGCCTTAAAAGTTAAATAATTTAATTATTATTTTTTCTTGATGGTTGTGAAGAGTTTGAAATTCTATTTGAACTATTATCACAAAACTGTATTGTTTTCCTTTATCTGTATCAATTTTATGTATCTATATTGTTTTCCCGTATTGTGTTATCAATGCTCTTTCACCTGCTATGTTAATTACTTGGCTCATGATTATCACATTATAAGAATTTAATAATTAATATCCTATTATACTTCTGTTACTCCTATTACACCTGTACCATCGATGCTCTCCTATTATTATACTCTTGCTCCTACCTGTAAATCAATAATTATAAAATAATATGTAATAAAAAGGACTACTTACGTAGCATCAAGGGAAACTGATGGACATCAATGTGTGATCGTGTTTACAGTAGCTAAAATATTGTGCAACTAAAATTTTCGGTTCTACTTGAGGACCTCTGGTGTTTCGCGGGTGTGCTGACACCCTACTTATTATTATATCTATACTTCCTATCAGGGCATATAAATAAGACCCTTCCTTCCACTATGCTTAACGACAAGTTCCGGCTCAGCATTAGGACACCCTAGGTCGTGGTCCCGGGTATGCACAAGACCAATTGTAAACATACTTCGTTGATTTTCCCTATTAGTTTTCAATAACCAACCTCAATTTACTCTTATGTGGATGCATGTGTGTTCGGACGTTAGATCTAGATATAAGGGTTGGATGAGTAATACTAATAATAAAATAATAATAATAATATAAAAATTTGTCTATGTTTTATCAGATTTTTATTTAGATTTTATTTTTCTGCTGTTTATGGTATTTTTACATGCTTGTATGTGTATGCTCACTGTAGGCTATCTAAAAATTACTAAGGACAAGTCATCAGACTCGAACCTCACTTCAACATGAAGGTCGCGTTTCAAACTAAAACGTGGACCTCGCGTCCACAGAAGCACAAAGACTTCAGACGCGGGCCTGAGTAAACCCGCATTCAATACGAGTCAGAGTAACTCTGCATCCCGTCTAACGCGAGTCTGAGTAACTCCCCATCTAACGCAAGGTCTAAGCGACCCCGCATCCCATTTCAAGCGTAGGTCTGAGCAACTCGGCTCCAAATCAGACGTGGGTCTCAGAAACATTGCGTCTCACTTCAAACGCGGGTCTGAGCAACTCCACGTTAAAACTGAGATGCCTGCATCTACAACAAACAACACGAGGTCCGCGTCCAGTGTGAGACCCGCATTTCTGTTGTAATTGACCCCATTACTCGGTCAATTAACTCACCACATAATATGAAAGGGTTTTTAGGGGACAAGAGTACCCTTATGACCCCCTATAAATAACCTGAGGACCTAAAAGAAGGGAGGAGGCTTTTTGAAAAGAAAGAGGCTTTTCAGAGAATGAGAGCTGAGAATTCTCAAGTTAAAGGTTTCTTACTTTTTGGAGAGAAGGATGCAGACTGTCTAATAATTACTGAGGACAAGTCATTAAAAGCAGAGTCTATACTCCAGACGTAAGCCTAATCATAGCCACTCAAGGGTTGAAGACCGTTCCTTAGCATCACTGCAGTACCATGACGCAAGGGTCGAAGCCCGCGTCTTAATTTACTACAATGGCCAAGACGTAGAGCTTGAAGCCCGCGTCTCAGCCATCTATGCAATACCAAGATGCAGAGCTCAAAGTCCGCGTTTAGCAGAGTTTGAAGCCCCATCTATAATAATACCCAATGCGAGGCTTGAATCCGCGTTTCAACTGCAGAAAAGCCCTCCGTCTTGATTATAACTGCCCTCATTACAGGGTCAATTACTGCTCACGTATTGAGGGAACTTAACCCCCATTATGGAGAATTTTTAGGGGATAATTTTACCCCTGAAACCTCTATAAATAGCTCAGTTTGCTAGTGAAGGGGGATCAATTGGAGAGGTTTGATCAGAAACTTTAGCTGAGGAATACTAAAGAGTTCAACTCTTGTGTCAACTTCCTGAGTCAAGTTTTTTGCCCAAGTCTCTTTGAGATTCTATTTGGACAGGAGCTGTGC
>JAVJIF010025628.1:0-61171 GCA_038442645.1 Agave tequilana | reverse complement strand
GGAAGTGTCATTTCCCACTTCCGCTATCCATCCAAACACCGGAAAACAAAAATGGAAAACTTCTTTTCCTTTCTCTTTTTTCCTTTTTACACAATCATTTCCTTACTTTCAAGTGCTACAGTTAATTTTATGATCATGTAAATCTCATTTGTAATAAGATATAGCTCAAAACAGTTAATTATGTGGTCATGTAAATCTTACTTGCAATCTAATTACAGTCCAAATTTTTTTTTCCCATAATCAATTTTTATTTTAATATTATTTTACGGTCAACTTTGTGGTCAACCTTTCCACTTCCACTTCCACATCTACATTACCAACCAAATACCGGAAAAGACATTACACTTATCCAATTACACTTCCCAACTACCATCCAAATACCGGAAAAGAAACACAAATTCTCATTTTTCAAAAGAAAAAGAATGATACTTTCTCACTTCCACCCACTTCCGTGCATCCAATCAGCCCCTTAATCAACAGGATTTTGTTTTGGTCAAATAGAAGCTACCAGGAAACATCAGTTAAACTGTATTAGGTCAATTATATGACAAACCAAACCCATGCTGGAATGGATTCTACCCTAATTCACCAGGAAACAGCACTTAAACAGTATTAGGTCGATTATCCGACTTCACAGTGTATGAAGGTCACTAGGCTCAACTAGTTGTCCGTGAAGGTTCATTCACAGTGTACAGAGGCTGTGCATGGAGTATACCAGCAATTTCATGGCGCCTAGATCATCATGATTCATGTGTGTGCACTAAGCATCTCATTCTCCTCTCATGGCGACAACGGTGGTTTCGTTCCCCATTGTGGAGCTATGATGCAAGCCTACATGCCTTTCTAAATAAAATAAAAATTGAACTCTACCTTTCCATACTAAATGGCCTGCTTTGAAATTTAACATATTGGCAAAAGTTATAGATAGGCATAACCTAGACGGGTAGATTTTTTTTATTTTTATCAGATGCTAATCATGCTTTGATTGTTTGACAACTTTCAACCATCAAATGAACAGGATAACAAACACCAATCTATGAAATCATCCAACAACTATCTTCCTGATATGTGCTGATTGGCATTTCCATAAGCTCTAAATGGATCCCAAGTAATATAGAAATGGAAGCCAGTGAACTACAGCGACGCATCTAGAATTCACAGGCTATATTTCATCAGCAGAGAAATATTAGGGGGCAGACATAAAAAGTTTCCTTTCCAAAATGGTCACCATCAAAGCCTTATGTAACTGATGAATTATAAAATAGCTAATAGCATGATAATGATATCTAAGTATCATAAAATACATGATATTATCTATTCAAGAAAAACTTAACTTCTTCAAACAGTGGAAATAAAGTACCAATACTTGATAATAAAAAGAGATTAAAATTCCAGGGTTCTATGACAGTAGTGAAAGTAAGAAAATTACACAATACAAATGCAAGTAAGTTTTGGTCCACCCAAACCTAGAATGTTCAAGTTCGTTAAGAATCCATACTAACCAGGGCATATTGCAAGAACAGCGACTGACATTGCTATGAAAGCCCATGCAGCAACTCCTCCAGCCAACCCATCAAGCCCATCAGTCAAGTTAACCCCATTTCCCATAGCAGCAAAACAGAATGCAGTCAAAACCAGATAGCCTTTTCCCAAATGCACAAGACCAAAGGTTCCAGAAAGAGGAACAAACAGCTTCCTTCATTAAAAAATTTGTGGAAAGTCAAAAAAGGACAACATAAGTGCTAAGTTAGAATGAACAATCCTTTACACAGTAGAAGTGCTATAGTTATTCAGTTCCATAAAAACTAACTAAAAGTCTTTCTGCACATGATTTGCCATTAGGTTACTACTTTACATCAAAGGTTCATGAAGTTGTCTCTTCCAATCCCATTTTCTAAAAGGATTTCTTTTTCTTTTTTCTTTTTTTTTTTTTTTTTTGGGTGTGTTCTGGGTTGGGGTTTTGTGGTTGTGGTGGTGGTTTTTTTTTTTTTTTGGGGAGGGGGGGGGGGGTGGGGGGGGGGGGGTGGGGGGGGGGGGGGGAGTAGTTAGGGATCATCTAAAAAAAATCAAGAAACAACAAATGTTGCACAGGCACGGTCAAATTGACATGGACCCAACACTGACACACGGAAAAAAAAAATCTAAGAAATGTGCACATGTGTGTGACACAAAATACGACATGACTTCTGGAAAGGAGTGTCCATATTACATATCAAACAACAAAATTAGGTCCTTTCTGTGCTTAATATTCTATCACTTCTTCATAGTATCACATGAACAATTAGATAAATCATAGAGACAGCTTGGAACCAGTGGAACTCAGATTTACTAGCTACGTGCATGGATAACAAGTCATTCCTGACAATCTTTTGAGAAACACATACATGGTACCTAAGAAGACTGGATACAGACATAGAATGAGACAACATGTAACAGATACATGACATGAATATTTCTTAAAAAGTAGGACTCGAGGACACAAACAACATAACACTTGAAATATGTAAATACATAGACATGCCCATGCATCCAAAAGTCCAACAGACATATAACTAATATAACATAGCATAATTATATATATGCTAAAATCTGAACCCATCAACAATTTTATGACTTCGCTAGAGGAATAAGCATTGGCTCTTCCAACTATTTATAAAGTAGCTCAATGTACCTTACATCTTAAGTCAAAAACACATTTAGATATATCATAATTTTGTACAAGTTCGTATTTTGGTGGAACTTTCCACTGATCTTTGGTATATAAATGAAGGTAAATGAATATCTAAATATGTAACATGAAAAGGTAAATGCATGAAAAATGTAAGACTGTCTGATATGTGTCTATGTTTGACACAAAGGTCGACATGCCCTACACAGGTTATGGCTTCATGATAGAAGTGTCTGAACTATATAGCATAATACATAGTTTATTTCTTAAACAAAGTAATATTTCTAAGTTTTGAATGAAATAACATGTATTTTTTCCTCAAAAATCTACATAGCAAGACCTCGTTTCTTCTATTTAATAATACAATCATATTCTTGGGGTTGTGCCTCACATCTCATTAAGCATCAACCAGACTTTATGCCAATCAGCTTTGTGCTCAACTTCGTTAGTTGATCGTGGCAGGCCTTGTCAGGAATGTGCTATTTTGTAGTACGAGCTACCATTAAACATGGTAGTATTAGTAGGACTCTCCAATAGCACTACATAATGTCTCTTATGGTTAGAGTAAGAGATGATTGGATATGTTCTCCTATTGTCCTATTATTGGAATAGAAGATGGAAATGAAAGGGTGAGCTACAGTGAAAGAGATCAAGAGAAAACTAGAGAGAGGGTTTCTCTTGCAATCTTGTTCCTTCTTTATAACGGTGAATCTCTCATGTTGTGTTCCACTTTTTTGTATTTTTATGGATTGGGCATATACATAATAAATTTATCCCCACATGGGCATATTTCAGTCGCTTATTCTCCAGCTAGTTATTTTGTCCACATTCTTTCTGTTAGAATATAAATATATCACCCTCAATCCTCACCACAACTTCAAAGTTTAGGTGCAGTGCCAGCGACTTTAACATGATATAGAGCACACGAGGCTCAATTCTAAGCGAGCATTTAAGAAAACAAATTAAAAAACAAGAACCATTGCACAAACGCTTAGGTTTCGGCTCAAGAAAAGTGTGCTCACGTGCAGGGGCATGTTATAATATAAATATTTTTCCCTCAACCCTCACACGAACAAGGACTTTAATACTTTCAAATGCCCATATCTAACAATTTAGATGCATTCTAAGAAATCTACCTATCTGAAATATTAATTCACTTCAATTATAGTTCTTTATAAATTCCAATATTATGTCTCACAACTATCATCATTTGATTATCAAGAAGTGAAACAAAATAACTAAAGCCATTTTTAGATGCTTCTTGTGTTCCACGTATTCCAGAAACTGATTCTCACCACCACATAAATTTCTGCTTATGGACATATCATGATTTACTATTCCACTGACTATGAGGCAACTATTAAATAAATAAAACACAAAAAATAAGAGAAAGAATGGATCAGTAACTAAGATGTAAACTACAATTAATTGAAAATATTGTTCTATATGCAAACCAAGAATGTTAATTTGTTTGTTACCTTGTTCGTGAAAGTTAACATGAGAAGCCAAAAACTCATAGATTAAATTCCAGGAAGGCATGCAATTTTATGAAATTTGATATAAAATTCAGAATATGAAGTTGCACCCGTATCAGGAATGTATTTTCATTTGGCAGATTATAATCATGCCTCAAAGATGAATACAATTCCCTCTAGAAAGAAAGTCTTATCATCTTCTCCTTTCTGCTTTAATTCCCCCCAGTCTGGGAGAAACTTTTAGGATTTTGCTCCATGGTAGCATAAGCTAAAAGTATTCAATCAATGAGATAAGTTTATCCTACCCACTAATTGTCCACTCAGTTTTCGTCAAGCCTCTCTCCCTATATAGTTTCCTTGGCTAGTGAGATTGTACGCCTTCTAACAGTGTGATGTCAACCATAAGTTCTTTAAATTTTCTATTGAGGCTTCTCAATATGGAATTTTGCTCATAGCCAACAGCATTTTCATGTGGAGCACAGGCGGTGGTGGTGGGAATGGGGGTGGCAGTGGAGGAGGTGGCCCTCGTGGGATCTACACATGGTGAATAATTCTACTGTGATTCTTGATGTAACCGTAGACATATGATTCTTATACATATTGAAAGGATGGGAACTTCTGAACCTGAAGCTTTGTTCCGTTATATACCAATTGAATGAAAACATAATCTAAGTTGTAATGCTCCCTATTTAACAAGACCACAATATTCTTTTGGAATTTTATCTGAATAATATCTGTGAAAGACTATGGTACAATGGTACCATCTAAAAACTACAAAGTGGTGGCTGCCATGGGATAAAGGTAAAAGACCTTAATATGTACAGATTGATCAATTACCAAATACAGCATGCACAAAAAAAGATGAGTGGTATAGAAAACTTAGTGTGTGCGTGCATATCTTGCCTTCGTGTTCATCTTCGTCCATGTATATGTGCACTGTGTAGCAAGTAAATATTGCCATCATATTCACAGATACCCTAGGTAAATTTTTCTGAACACTGACCTAAGAACTGCTCAACGCTGGCTATTGTTAACCTTTAATTCCAAAGAACTAGACCCCCTAAGAATTTATTCAACCATTAGAAAATAAGATCAAAACCAGTGAATCATCTCAATAATTATCAAGCATATGTTACCCTATAAGAGTATTAAACCTTCAGTTATGCGAGACTGTACATTTTGTATGGAGCTGTGATGTTTGCTGAGTCCAACCATAAGGCAAACAATATTCCAACAGCCACCTGTTAGAAGCACCATAAAACTTGGATGAGATATTTTCAAATTTCATAAGTCAAAATATTTACTTGTGTTGTGTGTGAGAGAGAGAGACCTGTAAGCTAAGTTTAATCCATCCTGGTAATCCATAATTGTGTCCCTTGACACAGCTTAGCAGGTCATCAAGTAACCCAATTGCTGCATATGCAAGAGTTCCTACTGCCGCTCCATAAATTTGTATAGATCTCTGACCAGCTATGCATATGGCTACTGCAATGCCAATTGGAACGAAAAATATTCCACCCATTGTTGGGGTTCCCTTCTTAATGTAGTGTGCAGTAGGCCCTTCTTCCCTAAGGATCTGATGAATGTTCATGCTATCGACTATAGGGACATATAGCCATCCAGCACATGCCGACAAAGCCGCTGATATCAGGAAAGGGCGTGTAAAAAAAAACGGTCCCAGTGGTAGTCGGACAATTCTCCATGAACCCCAATCGAAGAATAGAAGAAATGAGAGTAAGACAGCTATCAGTGCCATATTAATCATAACTCCCGGTCGAGTTCTGGAAATACAAGTACAGAACAAATTCATATTAGTAACAACTAACATAATAAAGAATGAAAGGGATCAGGAACATTGTAAAACATGTATGCATTATGTGTGCTTCATGGTGACACATAAAGCGCGGAATTATACACCGAACAATAGAATTTCACAGAATTACTAAAATGCGCGCACGCACGAACAGGTATTATTTAGTTGTTAAAAATTCTATAGAAAAGTCAAATAAACAGAAAAACATATGATAAAAATTTCTCCAAAAAGTACAAAAACCTTGCACATTTTGTTTATGGTATCACGGTCTATTGTGTAGTGAACTAAATATAACTCGTAGACAACATTGAAACGAATAAAAATAAAATCACAAAACAATATCAACAACTAATTGAAAAGAAAAGTTCCCTCTCTTAACTTACCTATAGGCTTGAGTTGCAACCGGTTAAATGACAAGTAGCAGCACTACTTCAATGATTCCAAAGATCAATGAAACCTTCTCATTTGTTGTTTTTGTGTGTGTGCGCATTGGGGGGGGGGGGGGGGGGGGGGGGTGAGAAAAACTAGAAAATAAATGAAATAACGGTGGAAACAAAAAAGTTGTTCTCCTCCCCACCTCACTAGACATTGCCCAGAGAGAGAGAGAGAGGAGAAGAAGGGAACAGGTTGCTCCTCCAGAGGGAGAGATTAAGAAACCAATAGAAGTTTAGTGAACGGGTTAAATCATGGTTTGAAATCCCGATAACAACATTGGTATATAAAAATCGGCAATATAGGCATCTATCGGTTGTTTTGTATCGTTGTATTAGCAGTACAATATTGCCTCAGTCATATAGGGTCATATCGGCAATATGCATTCATGCCAAAATATTATAATCGGGTGATATTTCAAACTTTGGTCAAATATCACAGGGTTTTGCTTAATTGGTTTAACATATCCAATTACATTGGGTATAGGCAATGGATTTGATTGGGTAATGGATGGGGTTCGTTATGGAAGAAACGGTGGGTACACCCCCTCTCCCACATTCCGTTAAAGAGTGTTAAACGAAACAAAGTAAATAAGAGTATGACCATGACCCCTGGTCATAAAAGAAAAAGTACACATCAAGATAGCAAAACCCAAAGATAGGTACACATGATGTTTCTTGAAGCTCGTGAGGTGGCTATTGGCAAAAGGGGGAGACAATGGTTGGACTACTACCATTCATTGATGTTTGTATCCTATGGGCCATATAAGTGGAAGCAGGAATCAATGTGTGGAGGGTGAGGTATTGATGGTGCTAAGCAATGCCCTGGCCTTGTATGTAGTGTCTTCGGAAGCCAAACCTACAAAAGATAGTGTCAGACCCTCATATGAACATTGACTATGTAACCATTCTAGAATTGTTCCAAAAATTTTATTATTATATTCCCTCCAAATACCACAGAAACTGTTGCAGATATATTGCCGCTTAGCCTTCTATCTACATGCTTAATGTTTCATAGGCAACACGCATCCCAAAGTGATGCCAAAGATGTTGGAGCACCCAGATATTTAACTTTTCATTGAAACCTTTCCAAATTTAACTAACGCAAGGACAAGATATGAGAAGGTGCTCCATCGTTTCCCTTCCATTAGCACACATACAGATTCATCACTCTCTTGTCATTTTCTTTGAGAAAATTATCTCCAGTTAGAATAATATTTGCCATCACCAGCCATAGGAAGCTCATAAACTTTAATCGCGCTTTAATTTTTCAAATACATCTAGCGGTTGCAGGCTTGGAGGGACCCCGATTATGAATCTACATGTTAGGTTTGAAGAAAATGGACGGTTAAATTGGGATAGCCTCTCTTTTTATAGATGAAATAAATACGAAATTACAATAATATCCTTACTTGTGTTAAACTCCAAAAATTATTACTTTGACATCCCTCTAAAACTCACAATGGTATAACATCGAGGTTTGTTTAACCAAAAATATAAAAAAGATACAAATATTTCACTACTAAAGTGCTAAAAATAACTTTTGAATAGCATGACATTGAGATATCTGACAACATAGAGAAACTGCCGAAAAGAAAACTATGGATGCAGAATCAAAGACGATGCATCTACTAGAGAGATGGATTCTAATCGATGACGGAGAGGTTAGCAGCTAAAGGTGAAGGTGTTCACGTTTGGGAAATACGCTCAGACGCGGCTGAATATTTTGGTAAGAGAAGAGGGGGAGAGAACACCATACTAAACGAAGGAGAAGAGACGATCGTCATTGATAGAAAAAGATTTGGTCGATGACGACATGGTGGCTTGTGAGCTCTACAAGGAAAGGAGGAGGTCCTGGCAACATTGAAGGAGAGGAAAAGAAGAGATAACCATGTTTGTATCTGAATCAAATTTGGACTCAGGTCTGAATGTGATTTGGATTCGATTTTGAGGAAATGGGACCAGTTGATGAGATGTTGATGGTGATGATCTAGACCTTTTGTTTACATTTGAACATGGAACACCATTGCAAAAGATAGCGACAAATCAGAGGTGATAGGCCGATGAGGACCCGAACGAGAAAATCTTGAAGATGTGCAAGCAGAAAGAGGCACAGCGCTAGGCTCACACTACATCAAGCGAGGCCCAGTGCATGCACGTTGGTGGCGTGAGAGCAACGATTAGTAGACGAAAATTTTAATGGCGGAATTTTTTTAGAGAGATGGCTCTGATATTATGTTAGGCACATGGCAGCCTTGAAGACCAGTGAAATAAAACTTGTAACATCTTGAACACTATATATGGACTTGAAAAAGTACGTACTAGTAATATCCTATCTCCCTAAAATAGTATCCATGTTCTATTCCCCGCAAGTAACATGCCTGCAAGGAACTCCATAAATTGCTCCTTGACCCTTCTCGTAGAAGGGTTCAATATTAAACATTGGGAAACACTTATCTCGAAACCATTGATATCTTAGTGACTCATTTTTCCCATAATTCGTACACCAATTCTTTTGGAAACAGATCAAATGGGAATAAGGGTGCAATTGGGTCGGGTTGAACGCCAACCCATGACCAAACCCGAGATCTAATATTCTGCTCGAACCCGAATCCGACCTGACTCCAACCCGAACCCGACCTGAAAGTAATATGTTCGGATTCTGTTCAGGTTAGGTGGGTTCGTGAGCCACAATGGGTGGAATTCAGCGCTGGAGAGCGTGGTGAATGAAGTGTGATGATATGTGAAGAAAGAAGATGAACGCAATAAATATTGGCGAAGGACCCAGGGGCGATAGTGAGGGTCGATGGCAGAGCGACTGGAGACGAGGTGGTTGGAAGGAAAGAGATTGCCATGTTGGTTAAGAGCTTGATGGAGGGTGAGGGAGATTAAGCATGCTTGTTGTTGCTGTTGCTTTGAAAAATATGGGTCTTCTTGAGGTCACTCTTGAGATGTCTCGTGAATGGTAAGTATTAATTAAGGAAATGAATGGTAAGTTTAATTGAGGAATGAATGGTAAGTGTTAATGTACTTTACTATTATTTAATATATATTATACTACATATTTATACTTCTATTGGATTCGAGTTTGGTCGAGTTGCCTGAAAAAGTAATCCGAACTCAACCCAAACTTATTTCCGGTTGAGAAATCTCAACCCGTGGTCAAATCCAAACCAATAATAGGTTGCCTAACTGACCCAAATTTCGGGTTGGTCACGGGTTGGGTTCGGGTTACCCGACCCAGTTGCACGCCTAGATGGGAATATCACTGCACCACCTATGCTTCTAGAGGTTGACCTTTTGACCGTCATGCAGGTTGGCTCCAACAAAGAGGTACTTGTTTTCAAGGCCCCCCCTTTCTATAAAGAGAGTGATTTTCTAATTGTATTTTCATCTGCATACCCTTGTATATAGTATATTTGGTGTAAATTACCCTACCATAGCAAAGGAATCATGAGGTGATGGTCCTTTACTACTATTTTTCTAAAAGTGAATGGTTCATATTGTGAAGATTAGTCATCTCCAAACCTCCCTACTTAAACTTGTTCCTGTTAGACCATGGCGCTGTTTGTTCTCTTGGATACCTTTCCAAACAAAGTTACACCTTACCTCGCCAATCCCGCTTACACATGTTTAAAAGTTGGAAAAAAGATAAAAAAAACATAGGGGTGAAGCAGCTAGAGAAGCATTTAGGATGGTCAACCCATCCCCTAAGAATAACAGTTTACCTTTCCCTTCATACAATTTCCATTTCACCATTTCAATAAGGAAGTTCTAGTCCCCTTTTTCCAAGTTCCCAGCCTAATACCAAGGTACTTGACGAGGAAGGCCACCACCCAGTTGTTCAGATTAACATGATCACATAAGGATTAAGGTCCCTACAAATAAAAATCTTAGTCCCTACAAATAAAAATAAAAGAACCTTTGTGGAAGATAATGAGAAGGCCATCTTTCAAACAATTAAAGTGGCCCCACTTATCTGATGTTAGACTTCAAAAATAAAAGTGTACCAGAGTTAACATTTGTTTCAACCCCTATTCCTCAAGAAGTCCTGAAGTTTCAGCCCCGCCTCATGAGCATCATATTCAGCTTGTCAGCAACAAGGACAAAAGTGGTAATGGGTAACTTAACACAAGGCTCTTCTGCATTTGACTGCTTTAATTTAATTAATAGTTTATATAACATTGACATTTGCTGATTGGATCAGTCCTAATCCATTAATGAGTCTCACTCAACATTGTCGTAAGCCTTTCTAAAAATGGGTCAATCAAGTTAACCCAGCATGTTTGACCCATTTATGACCTGGTTAAGTAGTCTTTGTGAGATGTGGTTGTCGGCTTGCCTCCTACATATTGGTATTTGTCAACCTCTAAAATTTAAAATAAATAATATTTTTACCAAATTTCATAGTGATCGTGATGCAACAAGTCCCTGTTGATGTTATCCTTCCAAGCCTCTCTAGTCCAAGAGACAATCGGCCAAGACTATCTATGGTTTGACAATTGCTCTCTTCTAAAGGACTTTAGACTTTAGCTAATAATATTATTGAACAAATGAAAAATACAATTGGATGTCTACTAAAGAGAAAGAGAAAAGCAAAAAATCCTTCATTATCCAATGCAAGTATGCAACCCATTACAAATGCTAGATTAAAGCACTTGAGAGAACTAAGCTGAGGAGCCACTCATGAGGAATAACGCAATATTGATAAGGGGAAGACTTAAGGCTTGCAACACAGCTAGCAAATGGGTGTATATATGACCCTTTTAAACAAGTCATAAGGGGGTTAAATGGGTCAAGGTTCATCCCCACCCGAGCAACTTGATAAATGAGTTAGGCGGGTCAACCTGTTTATGACTCAAACCAATATATGCTTGACCCAAACCCTCAAGTTACAGGTCGGGTTTGAGTTAGGAACTTAGGTAATCAAATCAAGTCATGATTGCCACCCTGTCTAAGACTATGATTGTGGACGTGGTGCACGTGGAATACTATATTTTAATAGTATCAATTGTTTTTTTCCTTTTTTTTCTTCTACTCTTATGGCATTTCCTATTATTACAACAATAAAAAAACTTTTTTATCCTAAAATATTTAAGAATGGTTACATGAATCCTTCTCTACCACTCAGCTCAGTTAAAGGTAACTCAATTAAATCAACCACTATCACATCCTTTTTATAGGCCTTCATCCAAGTTTCTTTGCTCATCTATGATCTTATCACCCATGACTAGCACACTTATTAGTCCCTATTGCACAAGCTTAAACTAACTTGGATGATCCGCTCAACATTTTGTCCTCAATATGAGCAATCTCTAAGTTTTATAGATGCACTTTTATCTTATCTTATCGTGTATTCTCACTCATCCACCTAAGCACTCTCATTTCTACTACATAATTTTTCGGACATGGCTCAACTACCCAAGATTCTAACCAATGAAATATTGTTGGTATTATAAATGTCCTACAAAATTTTCCCCTCAATGTTCTAGGTATTCCACAATCACATAAAACTTCAAAACATTTCTCCTTTTTAACCGCCCCATTATAATTTTATGAAACACATCTTTCATGATCTCACCATTTTGATGAATGATGATCCTAAATAGAGAAAGAGGTTATTCTTGGGTGATCTTAGTAGGTGACTATCGTTGTCTTCTTTAAATTTTATCCATTGCAAAATAAAGATCCTTTGCCCAAGTCGTTACTTCCGAGTGAAATCTACAACAAAAAGTTCATGACTATGCATGAGATGCTTTTTCCAATCTCCACTGATTCGCATCAAATCTCCAGTGTAATCTTCAAGAATCTTCTGCCCCATGCATATTGGACTCGGTCCTAATTTCCTGCCACCCCATCCAAGGTTTGAGAACTTGGTTTTGGTTTCGGGCATTCAAAAGGGGGGGAAATCAATTTTGGTAGGTTTTGTCAGTATCGTAGTTTTCAGTTCGAGTTTCAGTTTCGGTCCCTGTGAAGTGCGTTTGCATATATATGGTCATATTGATTTTTATGTTTAAGTTCTAGTTAAAGTTTAACTTAATTTTACTGAAATAACATGTAGAATTTATAGTTTTTAGAGAGTAAATTGTAATTTTAATAGAAGATTATGCTTGGTAGCGACAATTTAATTAACTGTTTGATATAATCGATTGCTGAATTTGTCTTTATATGAGCATGGTCATACATGGCCTTCAGAGCCACATGTCAGCCTCTAATGGCTCAGCAAACATGTGACTGTCACGTAAGCTTTAATGACAAGAGTCTACAAAGATATTAAAGCTCAAAACAGATGACAGTTTAGATGGAAGCCATCAAAGGTTGTTGACAGCAGCGACTCCAAAATCATTGAAAGGGCCGTGATCGGATGTGACAAAAGAGGACCCAAGAAAAATAGATCCTCTCCTCTCTCTCGCCAACACGTCAGATCCTCTCTCTCTCTCTCTCTCTCTCTCTCTCTCTCTCTCTCTCTCTCTGCAACAAGTCAGAGAGAGAAATCCTTTCTTTTCCTCTCTCTCTATATATATATCTTTCTTCGTGTTTTTTATTTTCTTTGCAGTAATGGTAAGTTTCGACCAAACTTACCCAAAGTACCCAAAAAGGAGTCAAAACATGCCCGAAACATGTCTAATACAAACCGATATTGTTTTGTACCGGCCGAAACTCATCAAAACCAAGTTTTGTGCCCTATTTTGGATCAGGACTCATCGAAACCGATAGATTTCCGCTGAAACCGATAGATTTTGGCTGAGACCAAAACATTTTGGCCGAAACCTCATAGCTTGACCCCATCTACTTAAAGACATTTAATTGTTCTTCATTTGTTTGTGTGAGGTAAAGGAATTCTATAGTTAAGTGTATAGAATTGATTTATTAACCATGTGTTGCTAAGGGAAGATATATATCAGCCAAGATTACAATGGAGATTTGATGCCATGAATCAACTTATATTGTCAGAGGGCCTCCACTGATGCGTGCTCATGACATTTTGTTGTAGACTCACTCAAAAATAATGATTTGGGCAATGTGTTATTCTCTGTTTTGTCATAAATAAGATTAAAATACAGTAACAATCAGAATTACCATAAGAGGAAAAAAAGAAAAAATAACTACTACTAGAGCATGCTATCCATGCGCACCACCACCATAACAGCAGTCACTGGAGCCATCCAACAAGACTACTTTTTCTTTGCCACTATGCCACATTTTCTATAAGCATAATATTTCTAAAATCTTCAGCAGCCCCGGTGTTTCCTAAAGAGAACACATCAAATTGTCAAATAAGTTGTAGCACTCTTCCATTGCTTTCTTCTTTAACAATCAAGCTACAATATTGATATTATAATTTCTAACAACCGGCATTTCCACTTTTTGCTACTATGCTCTTCCTTTGATAGACATAACTTTTTTCTTGCCTCTTTTCTCAATTCCTCCAAATTAACAAACCTTGTATACTATTTGTTTAGTGAAGAGGGTCAAACCTCATGTTTTTCATAAAAGTAGAAGAAAAGCCTTAATAGCTAGAAAGTAAAAAAAAAAATCTCTTAGGAATTATGAATTCACATAAATGGTTTTTCTGGTGTGTCATTGAAACTACTTGGGGTGCAAGAATTCAAAGCAATTCTAGCAACTATTTGATACATGCATTTGTGATTAACTCCTTGTTCAACTTGCTAAAGTTCCTTTTCAGAGTCTCCATGAAGTGAGAATTGAGCTCAATATGACCACTTCATATAGAGAACAAATAGCTTCAAAGAGTAGCCTAGCACCATG
Organism: Agave tequilana; assembly: GCA_038442645.1. Lineage (NCBI taxonomy): Eukaryota > Viridiplantae > Streptophyta > Magnoliopsida > Asparagales > Asparagaceae > Agave > Agave tequilana. The sequence goes on along the minus strand of JAVJIF010025628.1, from coordinate 47,014 downwards.
CACCATTACATAAACATCAATGAACTTAAATATCATGACACAATTTTCTAAAGCCAACAAACTTTCTGACTTGTCAGAAAGCCACTTACCCAAAAGCTTAACCTGTTGTGTTGTGGGTTAACAATGTATATCAAGCTAACTGAACATTTAACTTCCCCCTCACAGGAGCCTTTTTCTTGTGGGTGGGTTTTTTTTCTTTTTCCTTTTCTTTTTTTTTTTTTTTTTTTTTTTTTTTGGTGGGGGGGTAAGGGGCACATGGAAAGGCCTCTATCTTTGAACTTCGCTCGGAAAGGCAAAAAGATGGGAGTGAATAAATAAATAAATGTTTAACTTAACAATGTGATATTTGAACCTAGGACATGTTGGCTCATGTTCTTGTACCATATAGAAAACCACTTTGTCCAAAAGCTTAGGCAATTAGTTTATGGTCGAATAATTTATGTCAAGATAATTGAATACTTAACATGGACTATGAAGCACCTATTCTTCAAAATAGATCACGTACCCGTATTACATATGTATCTAATACTGAAACTTATTGCATACTTGTTGGATTGTCATTAGATATTTCTATATGAATGCAATAATAAGATATGGCCAAATGTCTTACAGATTCCTCCATGATTCTCAAGTTCAACTAAAATTGATTAGTCTTCCATCTAATAAACTTGATATAACTGAAATTAGTTAGTGAAAATAATTTTAAATCCAGAACTCATGAATCTTATACATTTTTCCCTGTTCGACTTTAGAAATTCCTCCAACACTTTTGCTCTATGATTAAGTTATAAAACATATATAAATATATAAATAATATTATTTACTGGTCCTATCCAGAATGTATCCATATCGATGGTTTTTTAAATTTGTTGTATCTGTGTGTATGCAAATTGTATCGTATCCAATACTCGCATCCATATCCGTGCAGCCATGAACATGGGATAGGTTAAATGAACTTAATTACAACATGCAGCAGTTGCCTGAGTGGAAGAGTATTAGACTTGATTATTATAAGAGAAGGATATTAAAGAAACTTAAGTGTCGACCTAGTCTATTTCCAAAGTCAGCTAGCTTTCCCCACAAAATAGAACATTAATGAATCTAAGTAGGATCTATTTATGTTCCATAATTATGAAAGAGAGACATAACAAACTAGAGTGGAAAAACAATCAAGTAGCTTGATGCCACAAAAGATAAGACATTAATTGAATCTTAGTAGCATCTAGTGTGGATTCGAATGTAAAATCTGCATGCTGGTGGATACATATTCAGTTAGCGATGAAAAGAGTAAGGATATGGATATGGATATGTTTTTGAGCTGCAGATACGGATACGGATATGGATATGCGCGTAGAAGTTGTGATTTTATATTTTTTTTTACTTTGAAGCTGAGCACTTCTTTGGGATCTATGGATTGATTGTTTTGTTCAGAGATGATGATTAGGGAATATTACAAATTACAAACCAATAAAATTCTTTCCTTTCAAGTTAATGTTGGCTTAGTTACCTAATTTAATAAAGTAAAAGTACTTGTTTCTCTTTTTTCAATTTTATTATCATAATACTCTATTATTGTGTTGCCTTTATATTTTTTTCAAGTAAGATAATTGTGATACAAGCATATCCCTTTAGCCTATCCGTAATCGTATCTATTTCCCATATAACCGATTTGTATCTGTACCTGATTTGCTAGTATCCGATTCGTATTCGATATCCGATTTTGACGGATATGAGTATTATTTTTCATATCCGACAATATTTATATCAGTATCCGTATCCAAAAGTTGAAAGCGAATGCGAATATGGTAGCCGATCCATATCCAATCCGTTTGCACCCCCTACTATATACATTCCATGGGCATGGGAAAAGGGGCCTAATGAGCTTAAATTCCACATGGGGTTGGTACATGTGCCAGCTCCCCTTAATGAACTTGCTTTGTACATATAATTTGGTCAAAGTCCTTCCTACAATTAGTGGGCTATGGAAATGAGGTAAATTTAAAGCTTGATGGTTATGAGCCTCAGAGAAGTCAATGCAAGTGTCCTTACAGTCATTTGGATGATATTTCACATTCTCCTCTAATGGAATTAGCATGAAAATGAAAAATGTATAGTATTGCTTAGATGGCAGGTGATGGATGAAGATAAGGTTATCATGTCGCGTAGTGGGCAAAAATAAGTCATCAATCATATATCATAGCGAGAGCTTGAAAGCAACTAACTCCATTTAAGTGGGTATTGACTCTTATATATGATCTTATATTTTAAGCTCTTAGTTCAACTGTTGTTTCTATAAAGGCTGTTTAACAAAACATGGTTTTTGATCAGAAAAGAACATTACACATTTGCATACACTAAATGACCTTTGCCGAGTTTTAGCAACTAAAGGGGAACAAAGGCTAACCTTCTCCGCTTGCGCCATTTTTGGAATGCTGCAAATTTCGGAGCATGCTTTTCTACCAAAAATTCGCTCGTTTTCAATGGATCCTTACTTGCCTGCAGCTCAATTGCCTTATTTTCCACTTCTCCATCACTTATTCCATGAGTTGCGCTCTACCAAAAGTAACAAAAATTCAAATTATATTCACAAACCTCTATCAAAACAAGAACATTAAAAAAACAAGTTTCAATTAATAATCACGTACCTCTTCAATTGCTGCGACAGGAAGGAAATATCGCCGGCCATCGCAGTGCCGGCCGCTGAACCCGAGTCCACGCGGCTGCAAACGGGAGAAATTCAGCAACTGAGTCACATTTCAAGAACTAGGGAAGAGAAACGAGGAGAAAGAGGTTAAAGGACCTTGAGGAGAAAAGGAGGGCGGAAGGCGGCAGAAGGGATCCCCGGCCTGGGAGCAGAGGGTCGAGTTAGGGCTGGCCGAAACCCTAGGCGGAGGGACTGGAGATTTGCTGGAGACGACGACAACATGATGATCGAGAGCACTCAGAGCGGCAGGGGAGTGAGGATGGCGGCGGAGGAGGGGGAGAGGCCGTCTCGTCAGTTTCATAATTTTCCGATTTGATTTAAGGAGAGGGAGTTGATTGGGGAGAGGAAACTAAAAACGTACTGTTCTTGTTTTGGGATAACTCATGAAGCAAATGAAGAAAAGAAGGCGCGGGCCGTACCCCACTAATTAACGCTGGCATCCGATGGACCCAATTGAATTGGGCGTGAAACATGACCAGGATCTGGATTCTGTAGCCCGATGCGGGACCAAGAGCATATACGGACCATTTTCAAATATTCAATCATCAAAATTCCTAAAACTCGCCATAAATCAGCATCACTTGATTTCTCTCGTTGGTGACTGGGTGCAAACTGCATACACGAGAACAAGTGCAAATTGGCAGACACGAGAACAAGTGCAAATAGCACTTTGATGCATACGACTGCAATTCATGTTCATGAAGCATGATAATCTCCATACGGCATTCATTACAAACGAATAAAGAGCAACGATGATGTTCGATGTAATGTGAATGCCACACAATAAAAATAAGAATAATGACATTCATACCTTGCGAATTTTATGAAACCCATCATGCCACTGGAGAGAGAGACTGCTAGATGTCATTCAAGCAACATCATAAAACCCTGTAAAATGCTTCGCAGAACTTTTCAGTGCCGTCCTTCCATGTAAATCCTACTTACAAGCAAATTCAATAAAATTTTAAACTATCTTTATACTTTCTCATCATTTACACCTCCAGTTGCTCAAAATGACAGTTTGGTCGCCACTTTCGCTTACCGAGCATCCCTACAACAAATATGATTAAGGCGCTCCAACCAACTAAACAAAGTTTGATGCACACCTCTGACAAACATCTGGAAGAATTTTCTCAAGCATCCCACCTTGTTCATTCAAACATGTGGGAGCACAGCTGCACAAGCGCAATGCTTATACACATCATGCCATGGCATCACCTCCATTATTGAAACCGTAGCTCTACTTCTCTACTGCAAACAAGTTAACAAATTACAAACTAAAGCACAAACTAACTGCTCTCTCAGTTAATGTAAGTATATCAAGTAATTCATGAACTTTACAATCCAAGATCTAAAAGCCAACCCACACATTAACTTCTCTCCCCTCTCTCGATTAATATAAATATCAAGAAATTCATGAACTGCAAACCAGAATCTAAAAGCTTGTGCAATAAAAATTAAGCACCATTGTCTGCCTCGGCGTCATCCACAATGCACACAATATACAAAAATAATAATAATAATAATAATAATAAGATTTACGTTAAAGGCTTAAAAAGTAGGCCTTCACTTGTAAATGACTCAAAACTCCAACGTGCATTTTATACACCATGTTGACTGGGTTCAGAAATGTAGTAAATGACTCAAAACTCCAACGTGCATTTTATTCCCCACCATGTTGACTGGGTTCAGAAATGGAAGGTTTACCACGTCCCATTGTAAAACCTCTTGTTCCATCAGGCATCCTCGGCCCTGGGGGAGGCTTGCTCACACCGTTACTAGAACCAGAAGGAACCTGTCCATGACCTGGGAATAGGCAGTATAACAATTAGAAAACATTGTATATGTTTCACAACTTTCTTTTTCTTCTTTTTAATTCCTTTTTAACATTTAGGTTAGCAAGATTTTTACAAAGATATAAATCGAAAAATAGTCATTGAAAGATAAGTTAGATAAACCCCATCCTCTCCCCCCCTAAAATTTGAGAGCTCGAGGAGAATTGGTCAAGGTATTTTTCCTTGCGAGGCATGCACCTCTTATTGATTAGATAATGGAACAAAACGATGGTATGAAAAGATAGGGATGGCCAGTGAGCCAGATTCACTTGTAAAGGGTGGGAGTGAGTTGTGGGGAGTTTCAAGTTCAAGTCCCGTTTACGGCCTATGTATAAAAATAAAAAATAAAAAATGATAGGATGTGAAGGCTTGATGATAGTTTAGCATTATCAACAAATATCATACCAAAAGAAATTAAGAGAGAAACTCAAGGAGAATTGATAAAGGTATTTTTTTCCTTGCAACTGGGAGGCATGCACCTTATTGATTAGATAAGGGGAACAAAATGATGGTATGAAATAGTAGAAAAATTCCGATAAACCATACTTTTTGCACAAGACTTCAGAGACTTTAGTCATCACTAAAAACTATATAATCACATACAAAGTCTGTAAGATACCTTGCCCACTTGCATTTTGTTGGCCCCTTCCTCGGCTTCTGTAACGATTTTTGTGCCTGCCCTTACCACCAGCAAAATGATCCTCTTCCTACATGTCAGAATTTCAGGAAGGTATCAGAACATAAATATCTCAAGTTGTGTGCAGTATGTATGTAATACATTTAAGTAATAAGGGAGAGTGAAACAGATAGTATAAATGAACACCATATTCCTTCTACAGCAGCCTGACACATCGAATAAGAACCAACCTCAATGAAACATTTCAATGTGACAGTGGATAGATTTTTATCCCATTCCCTTCCAAACGAGCATTGATGATAATTAGATTAACATTCCAAATTATCTTAAGATTTGATATATGAGTTCCAATGCAGAAAAAATTACAAATTTGGAAAAAAAAAGTGCTTAGTTTCTTCAAAATTACAAAAAACAATGTTGCATAGAGTAGGCCCAAGGTGTCACTTATCAGCTATGTTGTACAAACATGGCAACATTGAAATGGACACAACATACAGATACATGACAAATTCTTAGAATACACACAACAAGTGTGCCCGACACGTGTGTCAAACACGTTTCAGACTCGACACAGCTCCATGATACGAGTGTCCGTGTTACATATCTTATCAGGTACACTACACAAACACTCAGGTACACTACACAAACACTTCTATCATGAGCTGGGTTTAGTCCATTATGTACTTAACATGAAACTTCATACTAATTTTTGAAAACACAATAAATATAGGATGTATTTCAATATAAGATATTATATAGATTAAACTTCTTTATGGAAATTAAGAAGCTCAAAGACAAGACTATATATTCAATGAAATGTATCAAATGTTTTTCATATGTAAATTTAAAGTTGTAGTCATAAGAGCTGAAAATGTTCATGTTTGTTACTTTTTATTGAAAAGGTGGTGTTCAGTGTTTCCTTGCTACGTCATTCCTAATCTTTTTAGGGTCTATGACCCACATTATATATTATTGTTGTGTCCATGGCATATTTGCCCTATGAAGCACGGACACGGACCAATGGCCAAGTGTCGGCATCTAACATAAATACGTGTGCACGTGCATCAAACACAGTCCCACCGTATCTGAATCAAAAACCATAACAAAACAGACTTAGACACGCACCCAGCACAGTTTGTGTCCGGTCGAAACCGGTTTGACCCCCAAAAAAATGCGCGCATTTTTTGGCCCTTTTTGAAAGGAAAAAAACGGATGAATATTCAAAAAAAGGTAGAAAGAAAAAATATTCTCAACCCTTCTCCAGGGTTCCATAATTCTAAGAAGTCATTTTTAAACTGTACTTAACTTATGATTTGGTCATTTATTGCATATTATTTCACTTGGGACTAAAAATCTAAAAGAATATACAGCTTATGGACATCTTATAAAAATTTGTCACCAGGGTTGAACCAAATTTTCCATCATCATCTCCCTTACTCAAATTCAAGAGAACCCATCAATTTTTGTACTTTCAATTTATTTAAAATCAAATCTTGTTTCCTATTAAAGCTTATCAAATTTTATTTGAACCAACACTTATCCAAAAACTTAATTCTTTAACTCCAAAAAGAAAGGAAGGAAGAAAGACACGGGTTCAGCAGTTCATTTCAGGAGGAAAAAAAGAAATCTGGTTAATTTGTGGTCATTTCCATTTAAGAAAAAATCGAACAAAATTACATTGTAGCATCTGTTAGAGAATGAAGGTGTGTCTCTTCTGTTTCTTTCCTTTATCCAAGACAACCTCTTGTTGGATCTGAATCAAAAAAAATGATCAATTTGAAATCTTAATTTTTCCTAAAGAGGGTGTAAACCTCCTTATCTATCCTACAACATCACCTCAGCTATTTGAACAAAATCCAATGGTATTTAAAAGGTTAAGTTTTGGATTATTTGGGGGTTATTCCTATCCATTTACTCCTCCCTCTCGATTCTATAAATGTCATCGGGTTTTAGCAAGACAGAGAGACACACACACAAAATAAAACAAAAAAACAAGCCAAAAAAAGAAGAAAAAGGAGGCACAGCAACAAAGCAAAAAAGAAAAGAAAAAAAGAGAAAAGGTAATCTCTTTTACTCTGTCACTTCCCCCTCTATTTTCTCCTTTTCTCGAGCAAGACGCTAAAGATCCCTTCCTTCTCCTCCTTCCTCCGGGCAGTTACGCTCAAAATCTCTCCATAAAAAGAATTATATACTTTTTAATGATGGATTTAGGCTTGAGCAGTTAGGCTTACAAATCTCAAGCAGATATCTCATCAAACTCCAACAAAAAGTTACGTTCCTCAATCTCCTTGTAAGCAAGCCATAAAAGTTTTGAACCTTTAAAATCAATGTGGATTCTGCAGCACGATTTTTGCAAATATATAAAAAAAATTAAGAGAAAATCAAAAAAAAAATAATGACCCTCCAAATTCACAAAGTAAAGGTTATTAAAATTATAAAAGAAATATACTTTTAAAATTTCCAAAATAAAGGTTATTAAAATTTCAAAAGAAATAACAACCTTTCAAAATTCCAACAGAAATAATTACCCTTTAAAAAAAATCAAATTTCGAAGTCAAAAATTCCAAAAAGAAAGTTTATTAAAATTCCAAAAACATAACCTTTAAAATATGCAAAATAAAGGTTATTATAATTCCAAAAATATATAGTCACATTTTAAAAAAAAATCCCAAAAGTAAAGTTTTTCGAATTCTTCAGTTGAAGGACTTGACAGTCCATTTTGACTTAGGATTTCAAACTAAAATTAGTCTGTTCTAGTTTAAGGACTCAGGGTTCTGATTTTTTAGTTTAATTCGTAGCTAAATTTGAAATTCTTTCTAGTTTAGAGACCTATGGGTCTTTTCTTCGGTCTGGAATTTTGGAATGAAATTGTATTTATTTTAATTTAGTTTAGGGACAAGGGATTTTCTTCGGTCCATTCTTGGAGATTTAGGAATGTCAAGGAAGTTTGAAATTTCTAATAACCATAATGACTTTGAGCAAACTGTTATGTATTAAACTTTAGAGAAATTTACTCATTTTTGCCAGGTTATTTCACAATTATAATAACCTTAATACCTTTTGTTTTGGAAAATAATCTATTTTAAGGTTATTTTTGAATTTTTGACACCTTTAAGAAAATTTAGCCTCAATATTCTTTTTAGAAATTTAACCATAATTTTAAATTTCTGATAAGCATTGATGGCTTTTGGAAATTTTAGCCATTCATTTTTTTTTTTTGGCCCTCATAAAATTATTTTGAATTTTTAATAACCATTGGTCAATTTTGGATATTTCTCACATTTTTAACCATTTTAGAGTTATTTTAAATTTTTTATAACCTTTGATGAAATTTTGAATATTAGCCATTTTTTAGGTTATTTTGAATTTTTAATAACATTCATATTTGGAATTTTGAAAGGTTTTTTTTTTTTGGAATTTTAATAGCCCTTACTTTCAAAATTTTGAAAGGTCATTATTTTTTGGAATTTTATCAACCCTCATTTTGCATATTTTGAAAGTTTTTTTGGAATTTTAATAACCTTTGCTTTTGGAATTTTTAAAATGTTACTATTCTTTTGGAATTTTAATAACCCTTATTTTTGGAATTTTTAAAGGTTATAATTTTTTGGAATTTTTAATCACCTTTATTTTGTAAATTTTGAAAAGTCGCTTTTCTTTTGAAACTTTTTAATAACTTTTAATTGTATATGTTGATATGTTATTATTTCTTTTGGAATTTTATTAACCTTTATTATGCGAATTTTTAAAGGTTATTAATTTTTTTTGTAATTTAATATCCTCTATTTTGTGGATTTTGAAAGTCATATTTCTTTTTGGAATTTCTCTAAAAAAACTGTCTCTTTGCAAAAATTGTTTGTAGAATCTACATATATTTTAAAGGTTCACAGCTTTTATGGCTCAATATAAGAAGATCAACAAGTGTATGTGTCTTCTTGAGTTTGTGACGTAGAACGGAAAGTGGGAAGAAGAAAGAGGGAAAGAAAATTTAGAATTTTAACAGATAAGATAAATTTTGGCTTCAACACCAAGGAGATCGCTCTCCCACTCCGCACTTCACCTTGCAAAGATTTAATCACAAAGCGACAATTTGCAATGCAAAAATTTTAATACTCAAAATAACTGAACTATTCAAACAACTGCAAGTCTTGGCCTTACATAGGCCTCATACAAAAGTCAACTTCCATCATAACCAATATGGAACTAAATAAAGAGTAAAAAAGAGCTTAGCCTAAAATAAATAATAAAAGAGCCTAAACCAAAATTAACAACTAATGATTCCCATCAATTCTCCTCGGCTTCGAAAATTCGCCACGGCGAATGGCGACGGCGTGGATGATGAATTGAACCGAAAAGTACTGCACAAACTCCTCAGTGGTGGTTGCAATGGATGAACTGGAAACCTCTATGGCCCCGTTGGAAGTGCGATAACAAGTCAGGTCCTTGATATTGAACACCGAGTCATTCCTAAGACCACGAGGAATATCGAACTCGTAGGCGCTTGAACCAAACATCCTCAAAATCTTATATGGACTCATGTGTCAAGTATGGAGTTTTTTCAAAGTTCTCAGTGGGAACCTCTCTGCGTGCACTCTAATCAACACCTCGTCACCTATTGCCAGTTCTTGCAACTGCTTGTGAGACTCTACAGTAGATTAGTTATAATTGACGATTGTCATTTACATTGTATTATGAACATACAACTCATACAAATATGATGCAAGTATAGGGGTGCCATCGGATCGGATACGGATCGGATATTATCTCTACCATATTCATATCCGCACCCAACCTTCGGATACGGATACGGATATTGGCGGATGTGGAAAAATGATATCCGTATCCGCCAAAATCGGATATCAGATATAAATCGGATATTAGCGGATCGGATGCGGATACTAATCGGATATGTAAAAAAGGGATATGGTTAAAGATAAATTAAACAAAAATACTTATATTACTTTTTATCTTATCTACTACAATATTAAATGTGAAACATACTAGGATATTATTGTGTACATATCAATACATTCATCATATTCATTGTCATTCAACTTCTATAACAATAAATTACACGTCCTCCGGTGCTAAATGCCGATTCGGATGTCATGGTTGATGTCGAAATACTCAAAATATCTTGTGGTACTCTTGCAAGAATCGAATACTTTCCACTACTTTTTCACCAACTCAAAATATCAAAATTTAATGCCTTATTCTATTGAAGAATAGTCTCCTCCATACCGATATCATTATGAAGCACGCAACATTCGGTTATCGGATCGGATGCGAATAAGATATTACGTTTACCATATCCGTATCCGCACCTACCTTTCGGATACGAATACGAATACGAATATTAACGGATGTGAAAAATTGATATCCGTATCCGGATTGGAGGCAGATTCGGATGCGGATATCCGCGGATAATCCGTATCCGGTGGCACCCCTATGCAAGTAGCTCAACTGTGATCAGTGTTCTAAATGACGGCCATAGCGGCTATATCGGCCGGGAAAATTTATCGGGGATGAGAATATATCAGGAATATTTTCAAAAATCAGATGTCAAAATCAGATTGTAAATATACATATCTTCTTGCCCTAAATCGCATCTCAATAAGACAATACATACGTAAATCATATAAAGCTACATAAAATATCGTATTTACATGTTTAAAATATACTTACATCGACAACTTGCATTAAGCCTATGAATCCATAATCACTATCCAAGTGTAGAATCTTCACAAATGTCACATTGCCACATCGCTCGAATCACCCAAATGCCTAACCTAGAAATTTGGTGTAAAACGCTATATCGGGTTCAAAATCGCTGAAATTGCGGTCGATATATCGGGTCCAAGCCAATTTATCAACGATTTTAGTTAAAATGCTATATCTATTTAGATGTGCCAAATCGTTGCGGCTAGGTGCAACGCAATATCGGTGCTATATCGGAATTATAACAGGGATATTTAGAACACTGGTTATGACAATAGATTGAATACCTAGGGGAAGAGGGAGAAGACCAAGAGAATTCCTAGACCTGCGAGTAGACCCATCAATAGGAGACTCAGGCGAAAAGTGAGGTCTAGTCACTGGGTAACATAGTGTCTTGTTCTTATCGGTAACGTTCCCTCCTTATTATTCCCTACATTCGACTTGAGTTTGGTAGGTTTGAACACTATCTTCTTTTCTCTGTTTTTAAATTCATAAGTGTTAGACCTACTCAGACTGGTTACATCCAAGTCATATAACCATGGCCTACCTAATAAAATGTGTGCAATGTCTGTCTAAGACATCACATCAAAGGCGATCCTCGTAAGTAGACATGTGGATAGAGTCATGACAACGCTATGTAATAAATTGAGCAGTCTTATCAACCCAATTCACATTATATGGGTAGGGATGTTCAACCTTCAAACCCATCTTCTCAAGAGCTATCTTGGCAATGAAATTCGCACGACTACCCCCATCTATAATCAACTAAAAAAAATTTCTCGTGTGTAATATAAGTGTAGAACACACTAGACCTATGTCAGTCCTCATCTCTAACTATTGTGTGTGAACACCTAAATACACCTAATTGGATTTGGATGCCGGAAACCCTAACATCATCATTAGAATCAGTCGCGCTCGCAGTTGATTCATAAACTACTGTCTTGATCTCATCATCGACTTCCCTAACTAGAAGATTTCTAAATGAACACTGTGCAGCAAGCAGTGTTCTAAATATCACCGATATAACCCCGATATTGCGCCGATATTACGTTTACGGCACCTAATCGCAATGATTTGGCACATCCAAACCGATGTGTTTTTTCACCCAAAATCGCCCGATAAATAGGCATGGACCCGATATATCGGCCGCAATTTTGGAAATTTTGGACCGATATAGTGTTTTACACCCAATTTCTATGTTAGGATTTGAGTAATTCGAGCGATGTGGCAATGTGGCATTTGTGAAGATTCTACACTTGGATAGTGATTATGGATTCATAGGCTTAATACAAGTTATCAAGTTAAATATATCTTAAACATATAAGTATGATGTTTTATGTAGCTTTATATAATTTATGCATATATTATCTTATTGAGATGCGATTTAAGATAAGAATATATGTATATTTACAGTCTGACTTTGACGTCCGATTTTTGAAAATATCCCCGATATATCCTTGATATATCCCCATCTCCGATAAATTTTTCCAGCCGCTGTGGCCGCCATTTAGAACACTGGTAGCAAGGTAACCATAGCCTTGACACTTAAAATATTAACTACCCTTGGCGTTGCTAAAAGATTCACCTATCACAGACTTGCCCTTAAGATCTCCAGTGGCGTGAGTGTTTGGGCTAGATTTCTCCCTGGCTTTAGAAATGACCCTACACTCTGAAGAAAATCTGAGATTTTTAAGTCTTGAGCTAACTGGCTTGCCTGCTCAAGGGCCTCTATTTTGTGAGAGTGAATAAATATTGCTCGTTGGATGTCTGATCTTAACCCAAAACGGCACCTAGAAATGACTTGATAAGAGTCTTCTCGTACCTCACAACGTAGGGTTAGGTCATCAAATTTGATAGTGTATCCTGAACTGGCTTGCTACCCTGACAAAGGGTGTGCAATTTATCTAAGAAGCGGTGCTTATAAAAGTCGAGAAGGTATTTCTCCTTAAATTTCTGTTTCATTTCCTCCCATGATCTATGAAAGCCCCACACCTCTTGTACTCTCTCTACCGAGATCCAGTAAATCCTAAATGACCATGTAAGCCTCATCCTAGCAAATCAAGTCCTACTTTCTTCAGTAAACATATACCAATATATGTCATCCAGTCACTAAAAATCTTCGAGTCAAGGATACCATCAAACATGGGAGGATCTATCGTAATCCTACGGATTATGTCATCTTCGTCATCCCTACGTCTATTAATGTTCTCCTCTCTCCTATCTCGAGTATCATCTCTAAAGCTCTCTTTATTTTTATTTTCTAACATCTCTACCCTAAGTTTTAAATCTTGAAGCGCTTGAAGGATTAGATCTAGTTTAGACTTCATATTTAGATGATAAGGGAAATAAGTTCTACCACTACGAAGGAACATACACGATCGATAAATGTAAATGCAATACACGCAATCACATGGATGCAAAACAATCCCCTAAGTGTCACTAAATGCGCGCATTATATGATCAAACAAAAAAAAATTCCTAATGATTTCTAAAATAACAATGCATAAAGTAATTCCTAAAAGTGAATATACAATAGACGGCATGAGGCAATTAACAGCAGCCAATATAACTCCCAATCACCACAGACACAAGAGATATGAAAAATATCGCAAAAGTGGGAGGTGAGTTTAGAATGTATCCAAAGGCGCTTGAAAAAGCACCGATACCGAGTAATGACTCCAAAAAAAGGCTTACAGAGGCCGGATCTCTTGCCCAAAAGCTGTGAAATCTTCCCGGTGGCTCCAGGACTCAGCTGAATTCAACAAGTCAGACAAAACTCGAATCGGACTCTGAATGGACCTGAAAGGGACTCTGGAACATCGATGTGTTGTTGCAGGAACAGAGTGGCTCAAAAATGAGCCAATAATGTCAGCACGGCTCGGATGACGTCAGTGGCGACTTGGCGGGTCAGCTCGAGTGCGGTTCAGTCTGAGCCGATGATGTCAGCACATGAGTCGTTGACGTCTGCAATGGCTTAGCAGGTCAAGTTTGGCCACAAGCAGGTCGGGCCACTTCGCGAGTTTGATAACTTAAACCCAACACCAATTAAATTCGGGTTTGAAATTTATTTTAAACCCACACATGTTTGCTGCTTCCCTTCTCCCGATCACTGTTAGGGCTCAACTTCTGGCCAATGGCGGCGGTGGACGATAACGATGGAAGGCGGCACTGGCGTGACAAGGAAGACGATGAGCGGCAAAGATCTCGACGGCAAGGAAAGGTCGGCGACTCCGGAACGTCGCTGTGTTGTTGAAGGAACAGTGCGGCTAAGAAATGAGCTGATGACATCAGCATGGCTCGGATAACGTCAGAGGCGGCTCGATGACGTCAGCTTTGGCTCGATGACGTCAGTGACGGCTCGGCTCAGGTGCTCAGTCTGAGCCGATGGCGTCAGCACATAAGCCGATGACGTCAGCAACTGCTTGGCGGGTCGAGTTTGGTCGCGAAGCGGGCCGGGTTACTTCGCGAGTTTGATAACTTAAACACAACACCACTTAAATTTGAGTTTGAAATTTTTTAAAACTCACACCCATTTGTTGCTTCCCTTCTCCCGATCACTGCTAAGGCTCGACTCATGGCCGGCGACAGCGATGGACTATAATGGAAAGCGCCGCTAGCGTGACAAGGAAGACGGCAAGTGGCGAAGATCTCGACGACGAGGAAGTTCGGCGAGATCTGAGGTCAACAACAAGGTTTGACTTTGAGCCGAGATCTGAGGTCAACGGCGAGGACGTCGGAGGAGGTGGCAAGCAGTGTTTTAAATATCGGATATCGGCGATATATCGGTTGGCAAAATTATATACCGGATACCGGATGATATATCACGATATGGTAATAAATACCGATTGATATATCAATAGTTAATGCATATAAGACATTATTAAAAAAAATAAGTTATTTTCCAAACATCATATAAAAACATCATTGAAATACCGCAATGAACATAGAATAAAATAAAACGATCTCTGAAGAAAAAATAATTATCCAAATAAGTAACAATATCGACCGATATATCGGATATTTCATCTCGGATATCGGTCGATATATCGGCCACGTGGCGATATATCGGCCCATATCAGTCCAAAATGATATTCGATAAATTTTTACACTTATTGTATCGTTTTGGATAAAATACCGGTATATCGACAGATATACCGGTATATCGGCCGATATTTAAAACAACGGTGGCAAGCCACATTGGTGCGACGAGGTTGAAGGAAGGAGATAAAGGCGTTGGTGGAGATCGGCGAGATCATTGACGGTGTGATCTACTTGTTGTTGAAGATTGTGATGAGTTCTGCTTACTATCAAAGGTATTGGCGCTGGAGAGAAGAACAGTAGCGGTGGACGGCCGTAGCAGGAACTTAGTCGGGAGATGGCGGTTGTCGACGGAGATGAACAAGAGATAAAGGGAAGAAGATGAACATGAGATTTTATTTTTATTTTTTTCTTCTTTTTTCTTTTCTTTTCTTTTTTTCTTTCTTTCTTTCTTTTTTAAATCCGATCCAAAGTTCGAATTTTTTTGGAAACTAGAGAAAAGAAAAGGGGGGATCTAAGGTTTTTTTGAACTAGGATTTTGGAAATTTTGTGCTGGAGGCTAGAGTTTTATGGAAGTGGAAGATTTTTTGTAGAGGAAGAAAAAGAAAGATCAAGAATTTAGCTCTGATACCAAACTAATGTAGAACGGGAAGAAGAAAGAAGAAAAAAGGAAAGAAAATTTAAGGTTTTAAGGGATAAAATAAATTTAGCTTCAACACCGAAAAGATCACTTTCCCACTCTGCACTTCACCATGCAAAGATTAATCACAAAGCAACAATTTACAATGCAAAAGTTTTAATTCTCAAAATAACTGAACTACTCAAATAACTGCAAGTCTTGGCCTTATATAGGCAAAGGCCTCATACAAAAGCCAACTCCCATCATAACCAATATGAGACTAAATAAAGAGGAAAAAAAGAGCTTAGCCTAAAATAAATATAAAAGAGCCTAAATTAAAAATTAACAACTAATGATTCTCATCAGTTTGATGAGCGTAATTGCTCAAGTTTGTGAGCATAACTGCTCGAGATTTGTAAGCCTAACTTTTTTTTAAGATTGAATATACTTTTTTTTGTAAAGAAAGATTTTTTAAAAAGATTTTAAGCATAACTGCTATGAGGAAGGAGAAGGAAATAATTTTGAGCGTAATTGCTCGAGAGAAGGACAAGATAGGGGGAGGAGAGGGGGAGTCGAGAGAGAGAGATTACCTTTTCTTCTTCTTTCGTTTTCTTATCTTCTTGCTTTACTATTGTACCTCCTTTTTTCTTCTTTTTTTTTTTGCTTGATTTTGGTTTTTGTGTATGTTTGTGTATCTCTTTGTTATAACCTCATGGCATTTTAGAATTGAGAGGCACGAATGAATGGATAAGAATATCCCCAAATAATCCAAAACTGAACTTTTTCAAATGTTGTTTGATTTTATTCAAATAGTTAGGTGTGTGTTATAGGATAGATAAGGAGGTTTACACCCTATTAGGATAAGTTCAATCGTTACCTTAATCATTTTGTTCAAATCCAATAAGGTTGTCTTGGATTAAGGAAAGAAACAAAAGAGACACCTTCATCCAATAACTTAAATGCCTTACTAAAGTTCATATGGGTTTAGATTTCATACCTAAACCAATTGGGTTATGTTTTTTAAGGCGATCCAAGGAATGCGATTGAGGCACGAGGAGATGCAACACGCACCGCAGCGCCCTGCAGCGCTAGCAAGGTGTGCAGGTGGCGTGAGGCGCATGCCCCGTGCGACGTGCAAGGCCTGCAAGGCGAGCGGCTTACTTATTAATTATTTATTCATTCTTTGAAGAGGAACAAAATGACCCTAGAAATAATGAAATATTTGGTTTATGTGCATTCCAATCTCTATCTTCTTTCCCAAAGCACCCCACAATATATGAAGGAGAAAAGAAGATGTAGAATCTTGGTGGATATGGATTTGAATCATCTGAGGGTCTCGATATTCTAGGAGTTACTAATGTTTCCTTCGACGAACCGGATTTGTAAGTTATTGTTTGTGGATGGAGATGAGGATGAGACCTTTTAAACATCATTTGTATTTTGAATGGGCAACTCCCTATCTAGTTGTTTTATGATGTACAATATATATTTATATACATTACTATGAGCTCTGTTTTGGTTTAAGATGAATATGTACTAGCTAAAGTCATAAGCTCCCTTTTGCATGAACATGCAATAATGATGTGGGTCAATGGGCAATGGATTTATGTCTAATTAAAATATCAACTATGCTTTCTAATGTTAGTTGCAACTTTTGATTGCTTGTTATAAATGAATATGTTCATGATAAAATTATAATCGTTTGTGTTAGACTATTAGCAGATATTGTACTTTGATGTAGAAATTTTAATATGTTATTCATATGCATATATATAATATAAAAAGTTAATATATGGTGTGCACTGGTATCCTGTAATCCTTCTTTTAGAAATTTGTCATGCCACCGTGCCCGTGTCGTGTCCATTGGTGTCACCTTATCCTTCTTTTAGAAATTTGTCATGCCACCGTGTCTGTGTCCGTGCTTCATAGTCCATACCTTTTAGCTTCTAAAGATTTACTGCATCTATGTTGGTGCTACATAGCAAGAGCAATGCAAATTCGCCATCAGAATTGATAGTTGAAGCTTGAAAGAGGGTATAAGCTTCCAAAGACTGGGATCTGAATCCCTTGCTTTACATTGATATATCTCTTTTGTTATGCTATCCAACATGGAGAGTACAAATATAGGTTATAGTTTCAGAGCTATCCCTAAACAAGGACTACTGGATTGATATGCAGATAAATTATCTCGGGTATAAAACCTTCCAACCAACAAATTTTGCTAAGCCAGCCTATCAACATATACAAATATTCACATACCGGATATGCACATATTGCACCAACTCCTCAAACTGGGGCATTTGGAGTTTTTTCTTCATTCATTAAGCTATATTTGTACCAAATCCCCAATTAATATTTAGTTAGACAATTCACCAGATTATGAGAAGAACCAGACACTAAGAGCTCGCTCAGACCCTCACAATATCTGAAATGCTTATAAAATAACCATCACCTAAGCCTAACATAACGCAATTGAGGCCTTAGTCAATGGTAAACATGTGGAATTGGGTTATCGGAAATCCGAGGTCAGGTCCGGTCTTCAGCTTTGTTCCAAAATAAAATTTAAAAAATAAATCATTTAATAAATAGCAAATAGACAAATAAAAGAAATAAGAAATCCAATAGGCTTATAGACACCATCAACATGGGAAGCAAATATCTGATTAAGAAGGCTCCATTGAAAGATTATGAGACCATCTCACCGACTCCCAATCTGAAAACGCTTACATCGAAATCATAATTACGAACCTGTTTCTCGGCCTTATCATCATGGTGGTCATCAGATTTCAGCTTTTGTTCATCTGAAGCCATCTCCGATATTTGATTATAATTGTTCTTCTCAGAGAAGGTTTCCTTCTGTCCTCTATGGATAAGTCCATACTTTCCCTGAGAACAGAGCAAGCGCATATTTAGGTGGATGAAGGGAAAAAAACAGCAATTCAAAAAAAGAAGATGACGCAAATTACCATCCGCTTGCGCAGAAGTTCAACTCGCATGCCACTTCTCCAATTCTTTTCATCATTTAAGGTGGCTACCTAAGTCAGTTTCAAGATAAAGAACAGATGTTCAATTCAGTGTTGTTTACTCGCACAAGGCTTCACAGTCAAAATCAATGCAAGAAATGAGATTGCAAATGAAACTCACAGCATTTGTAGCTGCTTCAGCTGTCTCATACTCAATAAGAGCATGTAGCTGCAAAACCAAGGGGCTAAAAATTTAGTACTTGTGAACAATAACTACAACAATAGTCATACAATTTAACACCATTAATTGTGTTGGTCTAAGTGTATCTATTACATCAAATAGAAATTGACTCGTCAGACTAATGAATTAGCACCAAATGCAATCTTGTTTTGGAAATGCAATCAAGTCACAAATCTACCAAAGATGAGGCAAATGAGAGATGGACTTCTGCAGACTCATCTGCTAATAATCAATAATAAGGTCATTAACTGCTGCATATTAAAGCTAAAAGAACCTGTTATGGAGTCAGCATATCTAAAGCAATGAAATTGCAAGCTTCGGAAATATTGTGCACAGTTATCACAGGTAGTATATCACACTGTGATGGAAAACTGGCCTTACCTTACTACTAAATATCATTTCAGTCTTCTGGGTCCGTTTTGACTCTTCTATTGAATGCGGGTCATGAATGGTGATATTCAAAATTCTGGAAATTAAAAAGCCCGTCAAATTTACAGCCTCATTCATTGATCTAATATACAGTTAAATGAGATTGCAATGAAAAGAGAAGGTGGAAACAAACATACTTCCCAACGTTAGCAAAGATCTTTTGAAGATTATCTGTTGAGTAATCATCCGGCAGATTTTCCACTATAACAGTGCATGACTGAGTGAAGGACAACACAGGTTAGATACCAAAAATATTGAACTATAAAATATAAAAGACAATGGACTAAGTAATTATTCAAGGAATACCTTAGTATCCTTTATTTCAGTAATCGACAGTGGGTGTAATCTCCTCACTTTTCTCCCATCCTTACTAACAACCTGGTTATGAAGTAGAATTGATATCACAGACAAAACCAGAGGACAAATGGTGATAGCTAGAAATCTGCATGAAAGAATCTCGGGTACAAATCGGCCTGTCTACTTGTACTTTTTGTAACTACTACGCCCCTAGTTAAGTTGAACGGAAATATAAGCAAGGAAGCATTTCATCCAGAAACTCAGTATAAAAAACATACCAATTGAGCTGATGTCCTGAGTGCAGCCTCAATCAGAGAGAGGTCCCTAACAAGCCTTTTCATTCTTCTGAAAGATGCAATAACTGCAATAGGAACTGCAACAGCCAAAATTTCAGAATATGTTAAAGGAATTAAAAGGTCAGTATAGAGTTCTTTAACTACAATGACCTGATGTTATTGTTATGTGTGTGAGATTGCACATGCACAGCAGCACTCAACAAGTGGCCGTCCAAGGAGTCTCCCTCACATTAAACACTCGATGTGCATTCTTCACCAGTAAATGCTCAATGTTCAAATGTGTTTGTTAAAGTTAATTTTTTTTCCAAATTTCTATTTTGTTAATGTTTTAGATTTTCTGAAATATTGAAATTGAACCAAAACTAATGGAACTCTACAGATATAGGGTTATACAGCAACCACTCCTGACACCTTGTTTTAATGGTCATACAAGAAGAACAACCTCTAATAACGTTCCTCCTGAATTTAGAGAATAAACTAAACGTGGGTTGTGTAGTCAAAGAAATAGTTATCCCTGCAATGTGGCAGATGCAGCAAAAGAATCATGTGTTAAAACATCCTGGAACGAGCATTTGCTTTAATCAATCCTTAACTATTATTCCAGCATACATATATTGTTTGACCAAATCATTGAACATACGATAAAATCATAGCAAATCCTTTAGGAATATGGTCAGAAATATAAGATAAGAAAATATAATTATAGTAATAAATGCTAGCAAGCATGAGCATGAGAGTGTTTTCTGGTTTCTTTTTTTTTAAATACTATTACAAAATGCTAGGCAGCATAAGTCAATCAACCTGGAGCTGGGGATCAGCCTTTAACCAGATCACATTGCTATAATTAGAGTAGATGCATACAAATTTGGATAAAATGGTCATTCATGTGATAGCATATGAAATGATGTGAGGAATATAATCACATATGAAAAATGAAAAACATAATTCTAGTACTTAAATTGATGCTAATAAGCATCCATAAGAATGAAGAGAATCAGAAGGCAGAATGTTGATTAGTCAATCAGGCACTAAAATAGAAGCTCGGCACAACTATAAAACAGCTGCACCAGGAGAACTTAGTCAAACACTAAATACTCGGCATAACTACAAAACAGCTGCGCCAAAGAGTCTCTAGTTTAGTGACCTGTCATAAGTACCTGCTATAATTCATCATTTTCATCCCCATTCTCTGTTCATGGTGCCAATCGTGCAAGCATGTGGACCCCAAACATGCAGTCACACACATGTACACAAGCATAAAGGCATGCATGTAAAATAATTCGAGCATAATGGTGCAATCAAATTGAATTTCATAAATGGGAATACATATAAATGTTACTTTATTATATAAAATTATGCAAAATAAATTTAGGAAGGCTGCTTATGCAAAATGACATGGATAGACTTATATGGGACCCACATAATTGTTACACATTGTTAGGCAAGTCAATGTGAGTCCAACATCTGAAATTCCAGATCCCCCCACCCCTAGAGTCCATGTTATAGATTTAGAGATAAAGAAGCACACAATATCATCAATCATGTGCAAAGATCATGAAAGCAATAAACTAGTCACACATGCAATGCTTAAGAAGGCAAGAGATCATGCAACTAATAAATGATGAAGAACTTTGCAAATTCTTCAATGGGAACGCTCAACCAAAAATGTTGGAGCTTGGCCTGCCTTGGGTATGTTATTCTTCCTAGGAAGCCCGCGGCAATAATACCACAAGCCTGTGTGCTAATGAGAGCAATAACACAAATAATGAAAAAGAAGATCAAAGTGAGTAGTGTTAGTCTCTTCCATGGCCAAAAAATGTCAAAACAATATAAAGAAACTTTCTTTATAAGTATGGTTTTTGCTGGAGCTAAAGAAAACCAAAACCACCTCCTTTTTTGAATTTTTGTTCCCTTTTCTACTGAAGTATTTGTGTGTAAGGATGGATTGACAGATGAGTGGATTTACATAAGAAATTAGTTCTTTTTCCACTCACTCACTATGCATGCGTGCAGTTTTTTTGGGGAGGTTGTCACTGTTTTATTTTATTTTACTCTACTTTTATTTTCTTTGTGGTTGGGGCGTGATTATTTGCCCAAGAGAATACACCAGGTAAACAAGATATGTAGAAATCAACGCTTCATTAGCAAAACAAAAGATTCAACACGAGCAAAGTGTGTGTAGCATACTATTTTGCAATTCTCAACATCAATTACCTGAAAGGGAGCTTTGGCCAACAATATACAGCTTGGCATAAGATTTTAAAAATAAGATTCTATGAAGAAACAAATAACTAGAACCAACATAGTAGTTAAAGGGTATTTACCAAACCCTTGCTTGTCCTTCTTCACATGCTTCAGCATAAACTTATCAGTAGGTAGATTTTCATCACTAAAATAATACTCAACCTGAAAAACTTTCAACATATGAGTTAGGGGGGAAAAAGGAACAAAAAAGTAATGATGACTAAATATGACCAATCGCCGAAACTATAATATGTACCGCACTGCATCCTACACCTCTCCTTAATAGCTACATCCCAGTACTACCGAACTAGTCAACCATATACCAAAACTTATTCTCCCAAACTTTGGAGTTATTTGCATGAGTTAGTTTACATTCATGTGACTAAGAATATGCATGATGTTTGAACTTTAAAGTTGTCAATCAAGTCGCGTAATGAAATAAAATCATGCACTACAAAATTGTACCTTTCATGCTAAACAATACCTCAGTATTCAATTTTCCTGCAAGAGGGGACTTTTCTTTCCATTATGTTTGATCCATAAAGGTTGCCATTCTCTACTAACCTAACATAGTCTCATTCTTTGCCTTAGGTTTTTAAGGTTGATACTCTCTAAAGTCACATAAATAAGTTATAAGAATATTCAAAGAAAAAAGAGAGAAAAAAACAGATGACCTGGCGCACGATCTTATCGCGGAGATCATCGGTGAGGACGGCGGGACCCTCTCCAGATTCAACTGCCGCTTCTTCTCCTTCTTTGGCGCCTTCTTCTTCTTCTTCTGCGTGCTCCTCAGCGACATAAGCATGATCGTCGAGCGAAGGAGCCGCCGCCGCCGCCGCCCCTTCTTCCGATTCTTGATTCACGGTGTCCTCAGAAGGCGCTGCCACCGCCACTTCTTCTTCGGTTTCGTGAGAAGAAGAGAGAGAAGCATCGGCGGAGGGAGGAGGAGGAGATGGAGATCGCTGCCCTTGGCCGCCGCCTTGGGTTTCCATTTTCGAAAATCGAAAGGAAAATAAAAGCGCCCCTCCTTTTTTCCCCCTCCACGCTGTGCCTTGATTGCGTGCTGGTTTTATATATAGAGGAAGAGAGAAGCGTTCGATTGACGCGGAGTGACCGCGTTAGGACTCGAACCAGCATAATTGGCTGGATGAGTTGGGGATAGCTAACGGGACGAATCAATTCTAGCGGGACGAATCGGATTGATTCGTCTCGTTAGTTGACGAATCTGTTACGAGACGAGTTGAACCCGTCTCGTAAGGAATCCAAACAAGAGAATCAAGTAATCGGGGTAATGAATCGGGTCACCTGGATTCGTCGAGACGGGTTTTATTATTGTTTTATTTTGAAATTTTCAAATTTATCACAAATGGCAATTTTTAATCTATCGAGGGCTAAAAAAAATAAAATAATAAAATAAGGGTCTGAAACTAATTTTCCCGTCTCACCTATATAATAATATAAGACTTAAAAAAAAAAAAAAAGGAGGGGTCTCCCCGACCCGATTCGTCTCGTGATTCGTCACGGGACGAATCTGACCCACCCCGTTTAAACGGAACGGGTCAATTCAGGATGACCCGCCCCTAAATCGGACGGGTCCGGGTTGACCCGCAACCCGCCCTGTGCGAGGGGTCGCACAGGACAGGGCGAGGCGGGTCGAAGCGGGTCGACCCACCCTTTTAGCCATCCCTAGTGTTGCCCTAACTCAAAGGCCCAAATTACAAAGGGTAAATTGTATTTTAATATCATATTGAAATTATTATTGCATAAAAATGCCCTATAGTTTTTCATTAAAGTTGATCTTAGAACATATGCTTGTGAATACTTTATGTGAGAAAAATGTGAATTTTATTTTTTTTACTATTATTTGTGTCATGTCCACCCCTCCCCCCTATCATTTCTTTTCTTATACCCCTTAATTTGAAAAGAAAAGTCTACCCCCGAAGCTGGCTAGCTCAGATTTCACCCTAACTCAAAGATCCAAAGTACAAGAGATAAGTTGTACTTTAATACTTACTAAAAAAATTACCGCATGCAAATACCCTATAGTTTTTCCCCATTAGCAAACCTACTATTAGAATATGTTTATAAATATTTGTTATGAGAAACAAGGTGAATTTTACTTAAAATAATACTCTTAATTTGGAAAGAGAGGAAGGAGAAATGAATCTCCATCTTCATCTTCGTTCATTCCCCTCTTAGACCTCATGAACTAGAAATATGAAAAATAACCTGTTAATTTCTAACTCTAGTTGTTCTTCTTTTACAATATCGTTTTCAAGAATTTTTATCCCAATTCAATTCGCCCCTAGTTAAGCACTGAATGGGGCTTCTAGTTTGAGACCTTCATTTTTTCCTAACAAAAATTTTGAGAGAAAATTCAAAATATATTAGAATTGTTTTGAAAGAAACTTGGAGAATTTTGAAATCATCTTACTTTTTCTTAAGAGAAACTTGGTCATTTTTCAATTGGATTGCTTCTAAAAATTAGGGTTTAAATTTTAAGGTTTATTAGGACATAGAGTTAGAAGCTAAGGGTAGGTTTACTATCAGCAGCGATATGTAGGTTTTTTTTACAGAGAAATGCACAGAATAATCATGTGCAACAAGAAAATCAATAGAACATTCAAATACAATACTTACGAAACTTTAGGAAATACCTTGTAGCTAAGTACAAATGTGGTAGGAAAGAGAAAAAGAAATTGACAAAAAGTAGGCGCAATGTTTCAAATTTCCTAAGTTGTACATCCCGCTCCCCCTCCTCCTCCCAAAAAAAATAAGAAAAAAGGAAAAAAAAAAAAAAAAAGGAAAATAAGGTTTGTGACACCTATAACACCTCTAGGAGCAGATTTCTTATCGTGAGATTTACCATTGTATATTTACACTATCAGCATTGATTTAATACTTCTCTCATTTTTTATTACATCAGTAAATAAGTTATCAATTTTTTGTGTCCCCTTTTTGTTAGTTACAGAATGTAGACTTTCCACAACCGACTCATC
This sequence comes from Agave tequilana, assembly GCA_038442645.1. NCBI lineage: Eukaryota > Viridiplantae > Streptophyta > Magnoliopsida > Asparagales > Asparagaceae > Agave > Agave tequilana. The sequence continues at coordinate 21,994 of JAVJIF010025628.1, read as the reverse complement.
CCTTTGCCATGAATCTAGCCTCAGTGTTAAAGAATTGAACCCTAACATATCGTCTGGTCTTTTGGTCTTAGTGGCTTCACATGGCGAGAAATCTCCTTTACTGAAAATTCTCATGCAATATACCTTTTCTTGCTTATTTTACACTAAAAATCATATTACATGGAAATCTCTTGTATTTAATCAAAATGAGCGTGCCACAACATTCAACCATACTGTTGTAACGCCCCGATCCGGCGGGTACGGAGACGTTACTGCGACGTATATACGCAGGTCAGAAATACCCTCACGTATATACGCTAAGCATCAGTACAGGCAAGAATCAGAGTACGGAAGCAAGTGGTGCATTATACATTCCAACACATGAGTACAATTACAAAGTTATCACCAGAGGTGATAAATATTACAATAATATTACATCACCTGATAGGCGCAAATGCGAGAATACAAAGAGATGTACATATATGAACAGTACAAAAGGGCGCTCACGAGATGGTTGGAAGAGCCGCGAGCCAACAGGGGGAGTAAGGATGGGACTGGAGCTACAGCTGATCTGACTGCTCCGCAGAAGTGAACTTGGTCCTCAGCAAGAAAATACCCTACGATCCAAGCTCCGAAACCTGGACACGAGGATCCAGAGGAGTCAGAACTCCCCAGGCGAGTAGTAATATGTAAGCCAAATGGCGAGTATGGGTAAGCACATGTGTAACAGTAGGTCTGGATTATAAGCATGAAAACCATTGTTGTAGACATAAGCATGCAGGAACAAAAGGAATGAAGTAGGTGACATCCAGTAGAGAATACGCATGGTATAACAAGATAAGCGGTAAAGTAGATAGGGCAATACTAGTTATTTCCTAAGCTAACATAAAACCGATAAAACAGAATAAAAAACCGATTATGAGTAAATCTAATTGTACAATTTTAGGTCATGGCTCCATGAGATTAGTACCTCGAAGGAATAATCCAAACAAGGAAACCCTCATCTATATACCTTTACCTCATGTTACCGTAACCTGAACTTGTACAGCTCGAGTTACAAAACAATACAACCGCATCATATTAGTATATTATTATAATTAGGCTATCTAAGTTGTAGGTTTTAGTATGTGTCCCATTACACATACTTCTACTTACAACTTATAGAGCAAGTTATTTGGAAACTGATAAAGTTCGATGAATCATGTTCTGGATGGGCCCCGTACATGCCCGGGACAACGGTTCAGGAGTATCCGGTGCTGAGCCGGAACGTACCGCTAGGTACCGGGACTTATGGACGCCCGAACAGGAATAGAGTATCACAGATCCCATAGAAATAGGCTTAGGGCGTGTGCATACCCGGCAGGAATAAACAGGAGTAGGGGTGTCAGCACACCCACGGAATCCCTGGTGGCCGCCAGGTGATCCCTCAAGTATGTGGCCACGCACGGCTCGATAAGACCACCATAAACATGATTAATCAGGGCCCATCAGTTTCCCCAAAACCAGGTACAAGTTGTCTATTTATAATAATTTATCAAGTAAATATCACTTTTTTGGTAAGAACCGAAGCAGGACATGATCAGGAATTCAGGAGTACATAACAAGAATCATAACAGGAGATCAGGTATAAACAGGAGGTGATCCTACAGATTCAAGAGGTGGCCCCCACAGATTCAAGAGGTGGCCCCCACCATGTGTGTGGTGTGGCACTTTGTTCCATGTGGCACTTTGCTCTGAGGGGATGGATTCTAGAGGTGGCCCCCACAGATTCAAGAGGTGGCCCCCACCACGAGTGTGATGTGGCACTTTGTTCCGTGTGGCACTTAGTTCCATTCAGGATTTGACGGGAACAGGTGGTACAACATGAGTCAGTGTCAAGTAGTAGTATGTCAGGTGTTAGGTGATAACATATCAGACAGGTATATGTCAGCTTGTATCTGGCGATGGTAGAGTGATAGTCGAGTAACATCAAGTGGAGCTGAGCAATTGAAGGCACATGATCAATACAAAGTCCATGGGAAGGGTCTATTTCCAATAAAGGAATCAAACACAGCAGTCAGCCAATTCTAGTCGACTAGGGAAAATAAGTAGTCGACTAGAGAAGGAGTTAGTCGACTATAGAGGAGGACCAAGTCGACTAATAAGGCCGCGTCTCATAGAGCCGCGTCTTCAGGAAAAAGTTAGTCGACTAGGGGAAAAAGATAGTCGACTAATAAGGTTGCGTTTGGTAGGGTCGCGTCTTCAAGAAAAAGTTAGTCGACTAGGAGTAAGGGAGTAGTCGACTAATAAGGTTGCGTCTCGTAGAGCCGCGTCTTCAAGAAAAAGTTAGTCGACTAGGAGTAAAGGAGTAGTCGACTAATAAGGTCGCGTCTCCAGAAAAAAGGTTGCGTTTCAATGAGTTAGTCGACTAGGATAAGGGGGTAGTCGACTAATAAAGGGTTCAAGTCGACTAATGACTGGGTCAAGTCGACTAACAGAGTGCAAACAGAGATCAGAACCTGACTTTTGAGGGTTTGTGTTTGTTGATTATCTTGCATGATATAAAAATATAAAAATCCAAGGATGAGAATAAGTTGTCCGAGTTTTTGGCGAGGAAAACCACTCGCCTAAAAATGTTACTTTGAAGCCTTGTGCATCCGGAATAATCGTTGTCGTCAATTATCACCAAAACGATTACCGGAATAATCGCGATCGATTACCGAATAATCTACGGCGATATTGTCGACGAAGAAGAGCACGGCCCCAATTCGAAAGGAGGGCACCGGCCTTAGAGTCTTGCCAACGGAGAAGAGCGCGGCCCCAATCCGAAAGGAGTGGCCGGCCTTCACAAGGGAAGGAGGTTGATGGTGCAAGTATAGTTCACTTTGAAAAAATGGGATTTTGCAAACGATGTTACGGGGAGCGACGAGTTGGCTAGAATGAAGGAGCTCGCCGAGGAGTTGATATTGGTGTGTTCGTGGTGTCCAAGGAGGTGTAGGTGGTGGTGGAAATGGTGGAGAAGGTGGTGGTGAGAATGGGTTGTTTGGTGTTTCTTGGTGTTTTATGGTGGAAAAGAGGAAGAAGAGGATGATATGGAGGTGGTGTTGTTGTTGGAAATGGAGGAGGAGATGGATGGGAGAATGGTGGAGGATTTGGTGAAGGAGTGGTGGAGGAGATGGTGGTGGAAATGGAGTGGTGGCCGGCCAAGGGAGTGGGCTGCTGTTTTTGTTCTCAGGAAACAAAGAAGAAGAAAGAATGATTAATGAAAGAGAGAGAAGGAGTGGGGGTATTTATAAAGGGTGGGAAAACATTATAATAATGTTGTCATTGCTTATCAAAGCAAAAGAGAACGCACCAATTAAGTTGCGTCTCAACAAGGCAATGGCTGCGTTCAGGCCAAAAGAACTGGACGCGGGGATGAAAGCCGCGTCCAGGAGGAAATGCAAAAGGCTGCGTTTTAACAAAAGGACAAAAGTCATAATGACTTGATTGGAATTGATTAGCAGTGCATTAAATGCAGCATGGGGAGGCATGGAGAGGATCTCCGCATTAAATGCAGAATCCCAGGTAGGTGAAACTCGCGTTTGAGGAAGGAGGGAGAAAATGGGAAAAAGAGAAAGTGGAATATTTGGATAAATTCTCGGTATCTGGGAAAGTACCGAAAACTCCGGAAAGGTCCAAAAATAACATAGCTTGGAAAGTTCCCCAAAAATTCTCAAAAATAACAAATATTACAAAAAGATTTTTTGTGAAATCGGTATTCAAAGATTCAATCTCATTTTAAAAATAAAAATCCTGAAGTCAACCGTCAATCTCGGTATACACCGGATTGGCCGGATTTTGATAAAATCGGAAAATTCTCAGAAAAAGTATTTTGATAGAAAATATAATTTTAAGAAGTTATGGGAAAGCCGTTTCTTGAAATCCAACTCCGTTTGTAAATTAAAAATCCTGGAATCGGTCAGCGGCACTGGTCGACACCGGTTTTGAAGATTTTCAACTTAATTGAGAAAAATTCCAGAAAATCATAAAAAATCTAGAATATTGAAAAATAATGTTTAAAACTGAAATCGGTCAAATCGGAATACCAGAATGTCCAAATCGAGTAATACTCTAGGATCGGGTCCTTGGTTCAGACTAGGGCTGACTCCGAGTCCGGGAATCCGGATCCAAGACAAAACGATCATATAAATAATTCATAATACAAAACAAATACAAGAAGTAAATCGAAAAATACGATCGAAAAATCTGAATATGCAACTAAGTACGTATTCTGAGAGCGGGGTGTTACAACTGTGAAGAATAGCAAAACAAACTTCTACTTGTTATTTAAGGAATTAAACCCACAAATATTCCGAACAGAGAGAGAAGTCTTAAGAAGCAAAATCTCAAGGCGAACGTGTGAGTTTTTGGATGCTTGTTTAGACAAAAACATACACCAAAATCCTCAACAAGATTATAATTATTTTGTGATTACCCACATATTTCAAGTGAGAGTCAATCTCAAAATGAATTCTCTCTCAATAAGCCCTTCAACAATCAAGAGTTCCAAATACTCCTTACCAATCTTGTATGTATGGTTCAGTCTTTAAACTACTGGTAGTCATACAGGATTCTATACCCTCTTCACAAAGAAGAACTCACCAGTTGGCGAAAAAGGCAAATCAGCATGCAAGTGAATCAAAATAAGTCAGAACAAAAGAAGAATCTACAGGCACATTAGGAATAAACCAGACAAACCTTTTCACTTCAGTCCATTGATACAAATTAACAGTCACTCTAGTGCGTATATCATGTGTTCTTACAGGGGGAAACACAAAATCCTGGTAAGAAAACTAAAGCCATAAGAAGCAAATTTAAGCTACAGGTGAATTTGCTACGCAGGCAATCTACGCCTTAGATTTACCAGCCATTACAGCTTGGATCTTCTGCTGCAGCTTTAGGACCTGACAGAAAACAAAGCAATATATCTGTCAATTGGTACACCAAAACAAAGCAATTTAAGTGTCAAATGGTATGTTAACACTACATAAACAATTACATAAAAGAAAATTAGAGGTTACATTCGTTGTCACTGTTATGATCTTAAAAAATATCACTGGGAGAATGGGTTTTGAGGTGGTCACACAGACATACATCATGAATAATGACGACTGACAAGCCACACTGGATATATTCACCATCTGACGTTCAAGACACGTGTGTCTGACAAATGAAACAATATTTCTGCTATACGGGGCCGTTTGTTTCGCGTAAAACTCCGTAATTCGTAAATGACTTACTATCCAGTTACAACTACGGCGTTTGTTTGGACCGTAATTTGTAAAAGACTTACGTAACTCAACTAATACTCACTTGCAACCCAGTTACCACTCACTTACAGCCCAGTTACAGTTAATTTTGTGGTCATACAAATTTATAATATTTTTTATATTAATATTAAATTTTTTTTATATTTAACTTTTTTAATATTTATTTGCAGTATTAAAACTTTTAAAATCACCAAATAGTTAATTTTATGGTCAACTTTTTCACTTACGACTTATACATTACGACAACCAAACACCGTAAAGTATAATACACTTTCCCACTTTACAATTTTATATTACTAACCAAACACCGTAAAATTTACATACATGTAACTCATTTACAATTGTAAAAGACTTTACCAATTACAACTACGAATTACGGCCAGTTACGACAACCAAACAGACCCATTTAGTTTGTTCTAGACCTATACAAAAAATAGCCTCAATTTTGAGGTTAAATGAGGAATCCAGTTCCCATCTGGAAGGCAAGCAAGATACAAGTTCCTCTCAAAATTTTGACGTGTCCCAAAGATTTATGCATTGATCCAAAAAAATCAAACTCTAATTATTATTTTTGTGCCCTTAGCAAGTAGTAAAAAGGACTCAGCTAGACAAACTACTTAAGGCCAGTCATAGACATAAAAATTCCAACTGACATATTCTAGAAACTAAGAACACACTGGTTTCAACCAAAGGGTTTGTTTGGTTGTCGTAACTGGCCGTAATTCGTAGTTATAATTGGTAAAGTCTTTTACAATTGTAAATGTGTTATATGTATGTAAATTTTACGGTGTTTTGTTGGTAATATAAAATTATAAAGTGGAAAAGTATATTGTACTTTACGGTGTTTGGTTGTCGTAATGTATAAGTCGTAACTGAAAAAGTTGACCACAAAATTAACTATTTGATGATTTTAAAAGTTTTAATACTGCAAATAAATATTAAAAAAGTTAAATATTAAAAAATTTTAATATTATTATAAAGAAATATTACAAATTTGTATGACCACAAAATTAACTGTAACTGAGCTGTAAGTGAGTGGTAACTGGGTTGCAAGTGAGTGTTAGTTGAGTTACGTAAGTCTTTTACGAATTACGGTCCAAACAAACGCCGTAGTTATAACTGGGTAGTAAGTCATTTACGAATTATGGAGTTTTACGCGAAACAAACGGCCCCTTTGCCAACAAACTGATAGGCAAAAACAGGTATTCTACTAGAAGACAATATCGAATACTTGTTTAAGCATATCCATCTTGTCAGAAAATTCAAGAAGAATACTGGAGTATGAATTGAATTCTAAACCAGAAATATAAGGCATTCATTTCCAATTGAAAGAAACTTCAACAGTTCCATGTAAAATATTATTTTGGGACCTTAAGCACATGAATTGCATTATCACCAAATGCATAGAATGATGAGTTTTATGCCGGCTAAGTCACTTTCTCCATGGCCACCACAAGCCAACAGCACGCGAACCCCCTTTATGAAGTAGGTTTTTAAAAACAAAATGTGTTGGCCCAGTATAGCCATCAGTAGAAGTCTTCAAAAACCATCGGGGGTTTATCAACACGGCATATTAATTTAATACCACACTACCTAGAAGAGCTCTGTTGAAAACTTGAATCTGAAGTTGAATTCTATAACATAAAAGCACATAGACATTCACCACTTCGTCCTCCTTTCACAAACTCTAAATGAGCAGTACACATGATCTCTGAACATAAAAAAAGAAGACCTATTCCAAATTTGTTGGTAAAAAAAAGCGGTGGTGCCGCTGTGCGTGTGTGCGTGTTTGTGTGTGGTGGTGGTGGTTTTTTTTGTTTTTTTTTTTTGTTTTTTGGTGGGGTGGGGTGGGGGCATCAGGGTCAGAAAATTATCCAAAAGTGGACGAAATAAAAAATAATGGAACTGGGCCAAAAAAACCATTAAGAGTTAATAGAACTATATGTCAAACAAGGAAACTAAGAGAACGTGATGGTATAGTTACCAGACAAACAACCGTGCCTGAAGACAAGTTTCAGAAACCAACAACTTATTGTATTTGAAATTTATAGGACCCTTTCTGCTATGAATAAAGGACACTTTCTCATTAGTCATATGACACTTGTCTGAAATCTTAGACTGAAATACTTTTGAGAAATGAATATATATTTCTTTGAAAAACACTGAATTACCATTTTATAGCAAAAAAAAACTTCTAACAATGTATTATATATGAAAAAATCTTTAAAATAAAGTTTCTTTAAATTGATTCCAAGCATGGAGAAGATTTATGAAAACAATTGTTGAATGAAGAAATCAAGAAAACGAGCACGCACTCGCGCACGCACAAGCTGGAGATCCTCTTCTTTTCTTTTTTTCTGTTCTTATATGCCTGGTGGACCTGGTTTCCATGTGGATAACCATTTTATATGACAGCTGAACATATCAAGATCAAAAGAACTTTGTGATTCATGAGGATTTCATCATTGAGCTTGATGCAGAAGACAATCCTATAATTTCTCAACAAGTTGGCATATCTGAAACTTGTAGCTGTGACCAGAGTTGTGAATTAGAGCCATGACATCCTCATTGGTTGCCTGGGAAGATAACAGGTGGAAGCAGGTTTACTATGGTGAAAAGGTGTTGTCTCATGAGCAGGAATGCAGAACTGAGGATAAGATTATGAAGGTATTCCAGTTCTCCTTACATGCTAAACAGGACAAGCATGTGTCCACCACATATCCAGGTTTAGAAGTGGGCAGAGTGTGCTGGATTTCAGTCCACTAGCAGGAATAGGACTGATGGCCTAGCGAACCCTCAAATGGTCTTCCTACTATATGCTGATTGGGTTGTTATCCTTCAAAGTCTTCTTCAAACCATTGAGAAACCGAAGCTCAGAATCTGCTTGCATATAATTACCTTTTCAATTAACTAATGACAAGCCCCATTTTTTGATGTGGGAGAAAAAGAAAAGGATGGAGACTATAAGAAGATTTCCCATGAAAGAGTGGTTTGACTCTCAAAACTATTAGTTTTTCAGAGGAGCAATCCTTGCCTGAACCTTAAAGAATCCTACTTCCTTTCACGATATCAAGATACAATAGAGGTATCCTGAACCAATGATCTCCATTCAGCAGAATTACCAAGTAAGTGATTTCTGAAGTGTTATAATTTTCATATGGCACACTCCTATTCACGTTTGTTTCCACGGTTGCCAATTATGAATTTTTTAAACAAGGAACCTTCAGATTATATAGTTGAATATTTAACTCTAAGTTATCACCCACGCCTCGTTTGGCAACATAGTTTCTGAAACCGGGGTTACGTTTAAGTTAAAATGAAACTGGGGGTCTGTAACCATACAAACCCCATTTGTGAAACCGGGGTTACCTTTAAGTTAAAATGAAAAATCTACTCAAAGTGAAGTTTCAATAAACCCAGTTTTACAAGATTTGGAGGCCTCCAAACCCTAGTTTTAGTAACTTCATTTTGACTCCCAAACAAGGTCTAGGTCCAGTTTCAGTAACCCCATTTTGGGCCTGAAACTTTGCCAATATGAGGTTTGAGAAACTTAATCTTGTTGCCAAACTAAGCCTTAAGAGCTTCATGGGTTATATAGTCAAATATCTAATTCTAAGTTAACCCTCGAGAGCTTCATGGGTTATATGGTCAAATATCTAACTCCAAGTTACCCCTCAAGAGCTTCGACCCTGCAACATATTCATTGTAGCTATTTTAGCAGCCTCCTTTGACCTGGATATCAAAAGTGCCACCAGATGATCACTGGAGGTTAGCAACAATTGACAGGTGGTTTTAACGGCAATAGGCGAAGGGGGATGAATGGAGAGAAGAAAGAGCAAAAAGGGGAAAGTGAAAGAAATAGGAAGAGATTAGCCCGAAAACACACGCGCGTGCGCGTGCACACACACCAAAAAAAAAACAAACCAAGTCTTCTCACAATATACGTACATAGGTAAAAGCCTGATTCGATTGCTAGGATGAAAATCTTTTGGATGTCATTTTGGTTGAAAATCCAGTGGATCACACTTGTTTTCCAAAGTGAAGAATTTAGTAGGATTATGATCCAAAAGTTTGCTTGGGTGTCATGTCAACTCCACCAAAAAGTAATTAATTACCGCCAAAAGAGTAACCCAGAAAGATCCTTTGTATGGGATCTTTTATCTTATCCAAAGGGTTGGGCCAAAAAGATCCTTGGTACTAACAACGTTTATCTTATCCAGAGGGTTGGGCTTTTAGGATTTTTTTTGCAATCCTTCGGGTTTTACTAGAAAGTTGACAACCAAACAACAATCACTCCTTAGGATTTGCAAAGCTTGTTGGAATAGTGCAATCTATTGAGTAAAATCCTTAGGATGGGGCTTATCCCAACATTGGCTTAAGGAAAAGAAATTGCAAACAAAGTCCTCAAAACAAATACTAATTTCTCAAAAATCTAGGATTCATTTGGGGGGGGGGGGGGGGGGGGGGGGGGAGGCAGGCAGATCTGGGCACTAGGGTAGAACCAACCAACAACTAACGAGGCGCCTTGGTGATGTGCAAGTGCCAACGTAGCACCTCACCACACCTGAGTCACCAAGGTGTTGGTGCCAAAAAACACAGATGTTAAATCGCTAAGTCTTGGTGAGATGACGTCACCCATTGATCGCCTCAAAGGCTCATGACCTAACTGTGCTAATAATGTTGTCATCTTAGAGACACCTCCATCTTAGATGAATAACCTATTCTTTAGTTCCCTATTTATTAATTTTAGGGTCTTCTTATACCGTTCATGTCTATCGAATACTTCAGGTAAACACGGAAAGAACATTTCATTATAAACATATCCCACTAACAATTGGTATGTCACATTGCTAACACAAAAATGGTGCTCAACCATAGGAAGCCTTGTTAGTACTCCTTCAGCAAAATCCTACTGAACATTGCAACCTCCTGCTTAATTTTGCATGTTACAAACAACAATAATTCATCTCAAGTGCTATATTCCAAGGTCCAGAGCGCTAAAGGTCTCACTTATTAACTTCTTTTCCGCAAAACATTCCCGAGAGCTTGTTCATTTGAAATTGCACTATTGTTGTCCCAATAAAATTCAAAAAACAATTATGTCCTGCTAACGGTAAGCTTTAAGAAGACCATCAGTGTTGCCATCTTATCAGATAGCTAAAAATATATTTTAGCTATTTCTTAGGTAGCATTGTCATTATCTTGTTTTTCTTCTTTTCTATTTTGGTTTGGTTTGGTAGGGGTGGGGATGGGGGTGCGGGGATTGACAATGCTTTTTTGCTTAAAAACTCAAGGCCATTTTTCTAAATGTCCTCCGCACTTGGGTCAACACACATCATTCTTGAGGATTCAACGCCACAGCATGAAGTAGATATAGCTCATGGTGTTTTCAATCAATCTTCCGGAACTATCAGCTTTGAACTGACTTACGTTCCACATGGTATCTTGCACATCAGATTATAATAGTGTTGTAATTTTCTATTTATTTGTTTATTGTTTGTTTGTGTTTATCTTTTTTAGAATGATTTATGTTTATTTATTAAGTTACAATTCATTGTGTAGATTTTATTGTATTCTTTGTTTGGTTCATGACATGAATATGTCTTATTTTATATTTAAGTCTTAGAATTTTATTAGCTAATGACAAACTGTAATACTACAATCACGTTAACTAGGAAAGTGTGTGTGTTATGCACATGTTGCATTGTACCATGATTATGTCAAGTACAAACACCTTAATATAATTTATTTTGTTTAAATCCTAATTATAAATTGAGATTCAAATTTTTTAGTTGGACTGATTTCTAATTTAATATGAACATCTATTTAATTCTTTTATCTAAAAAATTATTTAGAACAACTTGATACCTATTTATTCAATGTAATTTCACAACTCTTTATTAATATGTGCTTTATATAGTTATAATAATACGGATATAGTTGAACTAAGGTCTTTCTTCTAAGAAAATATATAGTAAGGAAATACTAATTACATATTAGATTTGAAACTTTTAGTTGACTCCAACTTAGATTAAAAATTTCAAAATTAATAGTCTAGTTTATAATTGACTCCTAATTGGAGTGAAAAATCTATTATCCCTAATGTAGAAAAATTTTAGGAGTTTTAATTATATTAGATGACAAAAATCTACAATATTAGAGATATCTAATTATTAAGATATAAAAAGATAGGGTAAAAGGTGGGTAACAAAGAGGGGGCCAGGAATATGAACATACTTCAAACTATTTGCTTTTAATAATTATACTTAAATTTGTCAATATTTACATATATGATGTGTGTCTTGTCTGTGTGTATTTCATCACCAAACTGTCCTCCTCAATTTACTTAATGCCCCGACATGTCGCGCAACATCCACTACCCAACATAGAACCTCAACAACTACCATGAACCCGACATCCACCATTTAGAACCTTATGTCACACTCACACCCTTGAGTATTTATTTATTTATTAATAGTCATTTAGTTTTTTTAATATTATCATGTCTTCCTATCATATTCCAAACTATTTGCTTTTAATAATTATACTTAAATTTGTCAATATTACATATATGATGGTTGTATGTGTCTGTTTATGTACGTGTGTATTTCATCACCATAGTGTCCTCTATTTACTTAATTTCCTGACATGTCGCACGACATCCGCTAGCCAACATAGAAACTCAACAACTACCATGAACCCGACATCCACCATTTAGAACCTTATGTCATACTCACACCCTTGAGTATTTATTTATTTATTAATAATCATTTAGTTTTTTTACATATTAGCATGCCTTCCTATCATCTTTTACCATCTAGCCCTTAAATTTGGGCACTCTATGCATCTAAACGGCTAATCTCACAACTTGTGCTTCTACCCTAGATTGTTGTTCTTTGTAACCATTGAATTCATGCAAGTAAGAAATTGAATCTTGTGAATCTCTTGCACTAATTGTATTTATGTCTATTGCTGTTGTTGTTGTTGTAGTTGTCGTCGTCTTTTGAATTTTGACTAAATTTAAGGGGAAAGCCTCATGCCAATGCCACACTTTTAGCTACACCCAAGTGATTACGTTCATGTATACTGGGAGCATTGGCCCATTGATTCTAGTCACAGCCAATCTTCACAAACTTTTAACATAAACATAGTGGCAACCTCAGGATGATAGTGAATAACTACAGCCGGTTACAATGATTAGTGCCCATTACCATGTGCCCAACTACTCTCCATCTACTGTTTTTAAGCCAAACATAGTGGCAATCTCCAAGACGATAGTCAACAACTGCATCTAATTACAATGATTAGTGCATGTTACCATGTCCCCAACTATTATCCATCTACTGCTTTTACTCTGACCTTGAATCATCATATCACATGTCATCATCCGCCGAAAAAGAAATGGGTTCTCTGAATCCAATTAATCTGTCTTTTCACAGTTGATATGAATATGAAATCCATTTTTTATCACATGCATCCGAAAAATCAGTCATTTTGATTCCATTTACCTCTGGATGTGCTGAACAGAGGTTGAATGCTTTTCCAAGTGCACATGGAATGAATCTTATACTGTATCCAAATCCTCATGTGCATCATAGCTGATTCTCCACTTTTTTCTTCCAGAATTCTAGTAATTCACTTGCTCTCCATGCACGTCAGTTCGTGGTTACCAAAACAACAAACAGGCACTCTATGCATCCCCAATTCCCCCAAAATTTCTCAACAAAAAAGAAGGAATTTCAATAGTTGTTCATAGGTTCATAAGGTCTTTCTCAAGTTCCAAAGGATTTTTCACATGGCCTACCGGAGCACTGAGCATTTCTTTGACCAACTGGAGAAAATCCCCCCCCCCCCCCCCCCCCCGTTACTTTGCCTTTTAGCTTATTTATTTCTCCAATGGAATAGATTAAAAAATCTTAGCACTAGCAAGCTTCTAGGCTGATTTAATACTACGACAAAAAGCTAGCTCCATCCCAGTTTCTAGTTTTGGGTTTGAAATCCTTCTACTACACTTGCTTCTATTAAGGACTACATACCGTGTGAATCTTCTAAAAACATTATCCTCCAGTATTTCCCCTTCTTTCTGAATTACACAATAATACATAAGAAAGTCCAGCAATCATGCATAATTCACAACTAGTTGACCCCTTTATCCTCTTTCAAACAAACTTCCATGAACACTTTTAGGGAACTCATATCTAATCTACTGTTGTAAGCACTCATTCTCCTCATTAATCTTCACTCTATCTAATGTTGTAAGCACTTATTCTGCTCATTAATCGTCACTCGACAGCATTCATTGTGTAAGCACAGATTCTAAATTTCTAATATTCTAATACAACTAATAGTAATCCTTAGTGTACCTCAATATTAATGCATGATGATCAAACAGACTTTCAACAGCATGCATGAAAACAATGGTGAATTTAATGCCCTTTTCAACCAAATGAGTCCCATGGTTTACGCTCACACTAAAGACTTACATCTTACCATTATATATCCTCCTAGCATTGTGAACAGATTTGTCGACTTCTTCCGTATCAACGTTACAGCGGAAAGATTCCATTACCCTATTGTTACGTCATCAACATCAAATACACCACACCTAAAGACGAAAAGTTTCAACTGACATACCACTTGTGTCAAGCATGAGTTAGGTTCCGTCGTTGCTTTTGATCCGTGACTCGTTTATGTTCAAACTAAAACCAAATGTGTTTTCACACAAATACTACATTGTTGGGCAATATCAAAGTCACACACACTCACACAAAAGACCACACGAAAATATCAAATAGCTCAGCTCATGTGCCACTAATATGAAGAGCCATTGACTCAGTTATCTTATTTACTTATGGTCACTGCCCTCTCTCTCGTGGATTTTCAAACCAAAATCAACTAGGTTACTCTTCTTCTTCTTCTTCTTCTTTTGAGATAGGTTACTCTTCATATAGATAACAGCAGTAAGGAGTTTATTCGTTCACAACAAATCTGGGGCATGTCAAATGCAACTCAAGTTAATTCATAAAGAAAAAAGAGAGTTAATTTCAGGCCAAATGAACCAAATCTTGTAGAAAAATTATACTAACCGACTCCCTCTTGCTGTTCTGCTTGTCCTCAAGATCCTGAATAGTCCCATCAAGCCTCTTCCTGCACTCAGCACCGATAACACCAAAACAAAATTCAGTTTGTACAGTCAAAAAACAACTAAACCATAAATTTCCACGAAATTAGAAGAAACTCACAGCTCGGCGGAGATATACTCGATCCGCTTCCGGACATTAGCCCTAGCCTCGGCAAGATCCTGCTTCACAAGCACCGGCCCGATCAATTTGTACACGTTGGCGCTCTCGTTCAAGAGATCCAATTCCTGCGATAAGTTATCATCAACCATTAGAAATCAATATCGTTAGGTCCTTTTGCTTCGATGAAACGCGATTCGATTTTCCGATCGATACCTTGAGGACGAGCTCGTTCTCGCCGAGCTGGATGGTGTACTGCTTTCTGACCTGAGCTCTTGCCGATGTCTGCACCATCAAATCAAACAAGAGTGAGACGATATGAGAGAGTAGAAATTAGGGTAAGGGTTTTTGTGAGGATTAAACGCTGGCCTTTCTGGAGTTTGCTGAGGGCGTTGCCTTGGTTCTCGAGATCGTGCTGGAGCTCGCGAAGGGACATTTTCTCCGCGGCACCCTTCGCTCCTCCTCTCGAGTCGAGCCCTGACGGTTCTTGTTGGTAGTCTCGAGTCGGGTCGGGTCTATTTTATTTTGTGTTGAACTTAGGGTGTGTTCGGTTGTCGTAACTGGTCGTAGCTCAGCTCATAACTGATAAATTTTTTATAGTTATAAATAAGTTACATGTAATTAGATTATACGGTGTTTAGTTGGTACTGTAAATTATAAATGAAAAGTGTATTCTGTTTTATGATATTTGATTGTCCAAATGTATGAGTCGAAAGCAAATAAGTTGATAACAAAATTAGCTGTTTGGTGATTTAAAATATTAAAAATGTTAATAAATACTGAAAATATTAAATATTAAAAATATTAATAATTAAAAACTAATTAAATATTGAAAATATAATATATTAAATAATAAATAATTAAAAAAATTAACCTAATAATCAAAACTTATTGAATTTATATTAAATATTACTAATCTATATATAAAGTAAGAATTAAAATAAAATGAAATACATTGCATTTTTCTAGTAATAAAAAAGATTATTCTAGTAATAAAAAAAAAGTATAATATAATATTATTAAATTATTAATAAAAAATTTAATATAATAATTATATTCAATCTAATAATTTAAAAAGAATTTCTCATAATTAGAAAGATTGATCTAATAAAAAAAATATTAACCTAATTACAATTAACTGTCAGCAATACAAATTTACATGACCACAAAATTAACTGTTTTGTGTTGTATTACATGACTACAAAATTAACTGTTTGTATTGCAAGTGATAGTAAGTGGGATGCAAGTACATTTTATGACTTACGGTGCAAACAAACACCGTAAGTCGTAAGTCGCAATTGTCACTTGCGACTTACAGACTTTTACGGTAAAACAAACACGCCCTTAAATCATCAGTTTAGAGATAAACAAACAGCGGTGTTAAATTGAATTCAAAACAGTGGTCTTGCTTAGGTCATTTGGGTGCGGTTGCGGTGCACTGAGGTGAGATTGTTTAGGCGAATTATTTGGGTGTCTGACGAGTGAATTTAGGAATTAGAATTTATTATCTTGGAAGAAGAGAATTCGAAAAGAAATAGGAATTAGGTTTCTTTGGTTATTTGATTGGAATTAGATTAAAACCTGGTTGACAACAAGAGTTAACAAAAATTAGAAGCCTAACTCTTGTTAACTCTTCTGAAACACCTACATTGTATAATAGTTGGGATGCAATAATGGTGGGTCTTGTCAAGGACAAAATTGAGGTTTTTGAGAAAAATTATGCACTTTGCCCCTTACTTTTTAGGGGCAAGTGCTCAACTCTCTACATTAATTTTGACTTTGGTGTAAGAGTTAACAACTCAAACCTCTAACTCATCTTAACTCTTCTCTCTAAAAACTCCAACTCTCACTTTTCTACTCCATTTAACAAAAAAGGCATAAGCTAGAGTTGGGTTGAGATAGAGAGAGAGAAAGTGATACTAATTACAATCATTTGTGGAATTAGCAACTCTTGAATTGAGTTCTTTACGGGGAGGTTTTGGGAGTGATTTTGATCTAATTTTAAAATCATTATTACTTACTAACTCTTGTCAATTTTTGGTCGTATTGCATTTGATCGTTTAGCGAGAATTAGCTCAATTCTTGAGCTAATTCTTGTGTTGCTAAACAAGGCCTTAAGACCACGTTCGGGGACTCAAACCGAGGTTTTAGCGAGTGTGGGACTCAAAACAAGGTTATTGAAACTGGTCTTTGTTTAGGAACCAAAATGGAGTCTGGGAAACTAGGATTTGAAAGCTTCAAACTTATGAAATTGGGATTTGTGAAACTCCAGTTTGAGTGGAGTTTTAGAAACTAAGGTTTGTATTGTTACTAACCTCAGCTTCATTTTAACTTAAACAAATCCTCTATTTGAAAAACTCTATTCCCACACTAGGCCTAACTAAATCTAATAAGAAATCATATATATTTTTAGAATCCATGTTTACCCAAGCTATTAAGTAGACATAACACAAGTCTAAAGTCCATCAAAAAGTTGGGTCATAATTTGGATTATGTTATCACCCATATTACCAACCTTGTCCTCAGGGTGGCAATCACTGGCAACGAGTTAGATTCTGGTCGGATTTGAAAGTCAATATGGAAACCCTAGAGAGTGTAAATAGGGTTTTTAAGTAATTTAAAAAAATAATACCCAATTTAGATTGGATTGATACAAATTGTAACATAAGGGCTGTTTGGATTCAAGGAAGTGGGCAGAAGTGAGGAAATAGGAAGTTTTATTTTTCACTCCGCCGTTCATTCAAACACCAGAAAAAGTAAATGAAAAAAAATCTCTTTTCGTTTTCTCTTTTTCCTTTTACACAATCATTTTCTCGCTTTTATGGTGTTGCAGTTAATTTTGTGGTCATGTAAATCTTATTCGTAATAAGTTGTATCTCAAAACAATTAATTTTGTGCTAATGTAAATCTTACTAACATTCTAATTACAGTTCAAATATATTTTTCATAATTAATTTTTATTTTAATATTATTTTACGGTCAACTTTGTGGTCAACCTTTCACTTCCACTTCCATATTACCAACCAAACACCAGAAAAGATATTATATTTTTCAATTACACTTCTCAACTATAATCCAAACACCAAAAAAGCACAAACTCTCATTTTCTTAAAGGAAAAGAATCCCAATTCCACACACTTTCGGGCATCCAAACAAGCTCATAAATCAATTCCAAAACAACTATAAAGATATATTTAAGTAATCCAACTAAACAAATCTATAAAGTGTAACCCAATGCTTGGTTGGATGAAAACAATATTGCTATAACAATAAATGAAACAATAATAATATAATAGCAAACAAACAAGTAAGAAAGAGTATGAGAGATTGAGCAAGAGAGTCGACACGTGATGTATAATGGTTCAGACACCAACTAGCCTACTCCCTACCTAAAGGCCTCTTATATAGGATTTCAAATTGATCTTTTATTAGTTGCTTCTTTTTCGAGTAGAGGCATAAACCTTGTACCAACCCACTCCCCAAGTGGTTGGATTTACACCGACTTCTTTTTCGGGTAGAATTCTAGACATTTACAATAGCTTCCTTTGCGGATATAAGCTTTAGACTATATAATTATTTTTTGCGAGTAGAAGTGTATGTTAGGATTATGACATAAATACATCATGAAGATAGTCAATCGGATTTGGCAGTTTCTTTTTTCTATATCTGTTTTGGATCTGAGTTGGATTTAAGTTTCTTTTATTCTGATTAAAGGTATTTTGAGTCCGAGTTGGATTCAAGTTTCTTTTGAAGGAGTTTGTTTAGGACTAGGAAAGTTTTATAGTCTATAAATAACCTCTTAGGGGTGGCCTTCAATGTGTTCCAAGAGAATCCAATGATTTATAATTTCTAAGGGTGTAATGCATCTAGGTGAGAAATTCGTGAGAGAAGCTTAGCCACAAGGGTTCGCTGTTCTTGGCGGCCATTAAGAACTTGTAACTTCTCAGCGTGAGAAGTAAGTAATTCTTATTGTACTCCCTAAAGTTTTAATAAAGTTTCTCCCTCTTCTCTCGTGGATGTACACACGATCTGTTTGATCGGTGGAACCACGTTATATTGTGTGTTAGCTTTCTATCTACTTTGAAATATCTTCTTCTTCTCTTCTTCAAGTTGCCATAGTAGATCCTATGGTTCGTATCGCTTCGTTAACCAGTCGATCCGGTCGTGGGGGTGTCCATCCCTGAAAATCACAATAATTGGCTCAGAGCATACAGATTGATTCCCAATAATTGGTATCAGAGCCAAGTTAACTTGAAGATTTCTGCGATCAAGTTCGACATTCAGAAGTTCGATGGCGTCATCAATTTCAGCAAATGGCAGACTAGGATGAACGCCATCCTTACCCAGAGTGGATTGAAGAAAGTACTACTCGGGAGGGAGAAAAAGTCTCAAGACATGAAGGAAGAAACTTGGTAGGAGTTGGTGAGAAAGCCTTGACAATTATTTAGCTTTTCTTGGCGGACGAAGTGTTGGATGAATTTTCTATGGAGAAAATAGTGTCCTCGCTGTGAGAACGACTTCAGGACCACTATCTGAAGAAGTCATTGGTGAATCAGTTGATTCTGAAGTAACGTCTCTTTCTTCTCCGCATGCATGAAGGTACACCTATGAAGTCTCACATTGCAGAATTTTCTCTATTATCAATGATCTTGATAAGATAGATTTTTAAGATAGAAGATGAGGATCGAGCACTTCTATTACTGTGTTATTTACCTTCTTCATATAAAAGCTTTAGGGAAACAATCATCTATGAAGGCAAGTCAGCAATCAAGGTCAATGAGGTCAAGGAGCATCTACTTAACAAGGACAAAATTGACACCCAGTTGACGAGTGAGTCTCATCATGATGATTCCGGGCAAGTTCATTATTCAAGAAAAAAGAGTAATAATGGAAGTTCCACGGGTAATAACGGGTAACTCAAAACATAAGAATTGACATACAACTATTGTCACAAGAAGGGGTCCATTAGATCTGAGTGTTGGCTTTGAAAGAAAAACAATCAGATGCTAATATCACTGAACTAGTTAAAAGAGATGAAGAACAGTGTGGCGTTCTATCTGTTACAAACATACCAATTGGTAACAAAAATAGATGGGTCATAGATTCTGGATGTTCACAGCATATCAGCCCCAATAGGAAGATGTTTTACTCGTACACTTTGGTTCAAGGGGGAAAGTCTTCATAAGGAATTCTACTACAAGTAAGGTGATTGGCGAAGGAACAATTCAATTTCGGTCTCATGATGGATGCATCACTACTCTTCAAGGCGTTCATCATATACCCGAATCAAGATACAATCTCATCTCTCTTGAAATCCTACATAGAAAAGGGTTTTGTTTTCGTTCGAAAGGTGATCTTATGGAAGTTTTCAAATAGGCTCATGTGATGTTTCAAGCCAAAGTGTTGGCAATGTGTATATGTTACAGAATTCAGATGTTACAGTTGGTAGATTGCAGTTATCCTCGGCTTCAAAAGCGAGATTGTGAAACAATCGGAGACTATGATGGATTTAAGCTCGAATGTTCAATTATACTAAGAAGGGAGATTGGAATTAGGCACGTAACAAGGTAGTATGGTGGAGAAAATTCTCATAGATCTTGAGTAGATCAAGGAGATCATTGTGTAATAAAGTTCAGGTTGAACCTGAACTTATTTGACATAATCAAGATGTGAACCCCATGAGGGGGTTATGGAGAAGAGGGAGTTAGATGGAGACGAAGTCAAGTTTGTTCAATTGTGCGTAAATGCGAGCACACGGACATGGTAGCTATTCTCGGACTTGGACGCATTCAAGTCAAGGGGGAGATTATTAGGATTATGATGTGAATACGTCATGAAGGCAGTCAATTAATATCGAATTTGACAATTTTCTTTTCTGGATATGTTTTGAGTCCAAGTTGGATTCAAGTCTCTTTTATTCTGATTAAAGGTGTGTTTTGAGTCCGAGTTGGATTCAAGTTTATTTTATTCTGATTGAAGGAGTTTGTTTAGAACTAGGAGAGTTCTATGATCTAAAATAACTCCTTAAGGGTGGCCTTCATGTATTCCAAGAGAATCCAATGAATTTGTAATTTCTAAGGGTGTAATTCATCTAGGTGAGAAACTCGTGAGAGAAGCTTAGTCACAAGGGTTTGCTGTTCTTGGCGGACACTAAGAGCTTGTAACTTCTCAGCGTAAGGTAAGTAATTTTTATTGTACTCCTCAAATATTTTAATAAAGTTTCCCCATTCTCCCTTAGACGTACACACGATCTATTGATCGGTGGAACCACGTTATATTGAGTGTTAGTTTCTATCTACTTTGGAATATCTTCTTCTTCTCTTCTTTAAGTTGCCTAGTAGATCATCTGGTTCGTATCCGCTGCACCGCTCAGTCGACCCGGTTGTGGGGGCGTCCCCTCTGAAATCACGATAATTGGTATCAGAGCATACAGATTGTTTCTCAACAGTGTAGATCTCCAACAACTCACTTTCCAAGTAGTTGAATTTTTACCTACAAACACCCACAACAATAATATTGTTTTCTTTACAAAGTGAGAACCCTATAGCTCAATTATCAAAAAGAAAAATAAATACAACTTGAAACTCTGCTAGCAAAAGAATCAAGACAAGTATAATATGACACTTTAGATCTAATGAAAGATAAATCAAAATAAAAATGTTTAGAAACTATGAGTGCTTTTGAAAAGATTGATAAAGTGATATAGAAAAACATAAAACAATATCTCAATCAACGAAAGAACAAAATTATCACTCTTTGAATCTTTAAATAGAAAGGAAAAATTAGCTCTTCAAAAATATTTGATCTAGAATAGATCTAGATAAATGAATGAACAAATTGAAAATTTTAGATCTTAAATTCTAGAGTGTTTTTGAAGAAAACTGAGAAAGAATAATAGCGAGTGTATAACAGTATCTCAATCAAGAATCTTGAAAGCATAAATCACTCTTTTAAATATTGAGAAAAGAATGAAAAATAAGCTCTTCACAATATTTTCCTAACCCTATTTATATAAGAATAAATATGAAATCATTAACCTAGAATCTATAATAACTCGAAGAAATTAGAAATATTTGAACAGGCACAAACTTTAAGCCCAATTGAATCAATCGATTTGAAGGAATAAAGAAATAAGTTGAAAGAAGAAGAAAATGAAACACAAATAAGTAAAACTTGGCACCTGTAGATCTGGATGCTCAAAGATGCAAAAATGTAGGCTTGGATTAGAATATTAAAAGAATTTTTGGAGAGATTGAGATCAAGAATAGAAGTTGAAAACCAAATCTCAATCAATACACTAAATACCACTTTGAATTACTCTTGAAGAAGATAAAAATAAGCTAAGAGAGTGAATAATAGTTTTGAAAGTTTTGAAAGCTTTAAAAGAGAGCTCTTGAAGTTTTTTTCAAGTGTGTATGAAAAATTTTTCCAAAAGTTGTCCAAAGAGTGTTGAAAAGGGTACTTATAGACATGAGTAAGGAAGAA